>CAJNOP010000070.1:0-109037 GCA_905250075.1 Rotaria sp. Silwood1 | reverse complement strand
AAATCGTCTTTATCAACATACACAGTGGTTACTGTAATAATCATATTAGTTGGTAATATTATGCAAAAGATATTGGTTTTTTTAAATATGTAAAAAGCGAGAAATAAGACGAAACAAAAACAGAGAGGTTAAACAGCTGTATAAAATTGCAAATATACATCTCAAGGAAAGAACACTTTATCATATATCTTATCTTCTCTGAAGTGATTTGGGAATCGACGATTCACAACGTATACTTCAACCAGTCTTCAATTTGAAAGGTGATATAAGACAGAGCTCAGTAGATTTTAAAAAAAAAACTTACTAAAATCATCCTAATTAAAGAAGAAAAATTCATAGTTGCCACGATTCTTTTTCGACTGTTTCTCGTCTCAGTCGAAGGTATCTAATGAGGTAAGGCAAACTATCGCAAGAAAAATTTCATTCGATCTTCCTCGGTTGAGAAAGAACAACTGAGCATGGTAAAAATAATGCAAAAAGAAATTTTGTCAACGACATCATATATATAGTCAACTTTTATCGAATAATAAAAGCAGTTTTAGGAAAATTTTCAGAATATAACAAACAGCAAACATTCAGTTTAAAAAAAAGTACCACGCGTACAATACTATGAAAGGCAGTGCATACTATATGCATCAATGAATAAAATGAATTAACAAATATAGCAAGAGTTTTCAATTGACTGTATTTGTTTCTATATATTTCATTATATGAACATTTTATATGCTACAATATATCTGCAACATGATCACTTCTTTCATAGTAATATTTCTTATTGATAAAAATATTTTAAGAGTAAAAACTCTTCTACTCTTGAATAGTTATGCTCCGTTTGTTCATATTACTACTCATGTGAAATATAGTATAGTCGTTCAGTAGCGTCATCTAGTAATGTCAACTATCTGACTAATTACGTCTCATCCACCAATCATTGAACAAAACAAGACGTTGTTGTTGCATCTTCTTGTTCTTTTTGTTTGTCTACGAAAGTTTGAAATAAACCTATTCGAGATGGATGATACTACCCGTTTAACAAATGATCAATCAATAAAATTATTTATTCAACGTGATTATTCTGAGGGTACTGCTGTAAAATTTCAAGAACGTTGTCCTAATGAACTTGCAGGGAAGGTAAATGATTTTTATTTTCTTCTAATTTATATTATTTCTTATTTTTTCGTTGATTCAGATTGATCCAAATGAATTTACTGAAATAATACGTGAAATAAATGCAATTTTTGCCGATGCAGAAACCTTATCATGTAAAACATTTATGGAAAATTGTTGTGCTTGTTTAACAGGTTATTTAATTTTACTTTGTATGCCTACACATTATGAAAAGGTAAAATTTTTTCAGAATGTTTGGTTTTTCATTTGAATATAAATGATCGTATTTAGTGTGTTAAACGTGCTGCTAAATATATTACAGAGAAAAATGACAATGTTCTTAATCCTCGGGGCATTTTCATGGTTGATCCAATGGAGAAAGGACTTCGATGCGTAAGTTAAAAACTTTAAATAGAATATGAATATTACAGTTTTCTCAAAAATGAAAATGATGAAGATCTTTATAGTACTGTAGAGTATTTGAAGTTCTAAACTAAATAATCATAAATAAAGTAATTTATTCGAACTATTGATATAATATTTATTAATTTAATATAAATAAATGTTTCTCACAGAAATTTCTATGAAACTTTCTGTTTATATTATTCAATTGAATAATCACGTATGAAGAGGGAACACTCTTTCGATGTATAGATATCAATAGTATTTCATCAGATTGTTACTGCAGATAATGAAAACGAAGCTCTAAATCAATAAGAATTAAAAAAATAATTTATTCGATTAGACTTTTCTCGCTTGATACTTTGGGTATTTCAATTTTGAATTGAAACTTTACATAGAAACAGTCCTAAACGAGAATAGTTTATTGTGAACGTTATAGATCTTGTCATTGTTCCTAATTTCAGATACATCCATGATAAAAGCCTGTCTTTTACATCGTTCATATAAACAAATTGCAACTTTCACAATAAAGCGTGCTCATTAGAGTCTAGCTCTTCAACAAAGTTTCAAATTTAAATTCGAAAATCAATTTTTCCTGTGTTCTTGAATGACGGTCCATAGTATTCATTCAGAAACTATTGCAAAAGTACTCTAAGCTAAGGACATGACTTTTCTCAAGGTACTCACAGTTGATTATATAATTGTAATAGGATTCAGAACATAAACTATTTAAATCTGTTAGAAAATGACTGTTCGAGATAACCAAACAGAAAAATCGTACCACGAAGTATTTTATGCATTCTGATGATAGTAAAGCTTGATTTGCTACATAAGACATTATGCTTTTTGGCATTGACAAATTTACATTGAAGCAATTTTCAAGTCAAACTGAAAAATACGTTTTTTATTTCTTCTTTATTACCTCAAATAAAGATTTTCTTCAAGTAAACAATTAATTGTCATTTAACATTTGACTAAAATTTTATTTTGATACATGTGTTGATTATTAATATTTAGATTGAAGTATGCATAGTCAATACTCGTCGATAATCAAAATCTGAAATATTTTAGGCAAATGTCTACATCGTAATATTTATGTGCTTATTTGTTGAACAGTGTATATGAACTTCTTTGTTCTCTCAATATACATATTTCAAATTTTTTTTTTCTTAGTGCATTAAAATAAAATATTGCTTTTATTTCTGTAAAAAAAAAAAAAATAAAACTGTTTTTGTCTTATTTATGCTTTAAGATTTAAATATAAATGAATGAACATCCTCGTTCTATATTACATAGAATTGAATTACGTCGTAGAAGTGAACGAGATAAATTTGGTTTTGCTATACAATATGAACAACCTTGTTCAATTTGTGTTTATTCAGGAAGTTTAGCTCAATCAAGTGGTCTTCGTTCAGGACAAATTTTAGCTAAAGTTAATGGTTATAATGTACTTGATGCAAGACATGATGATGTTAAAAGACTTGTTTATGCTAAACATACAAATCTGCTTGTACTTGAAGTAAGAATTTGAACTACATCAAATATTTTATTTTCGTTGAATAAAGAAAAAAAGATTCTTTTAGGTTCTCGATCCTGATGATGATATTGATGAAGATGATAGTATTGAATGTAAAGAAAATATTTTATCACCATCTCCTTGTCGTATAACATCTAAAATATCAGTAAATGATGCTCTTCGTGGACGAATTCTTCGTGATGTTAACATCGGTTCATCATCAACAAACAATAAATATCCTATAAAACATTATTATAAAAAAGCTCGAGAATCTCTAACATCATCTTCTCAAGATTCTACAACAAGTATAACATCAGATCCAATTATTTCACATCATCAAAAATCTTTTCCTAATATAAATCGTCAACGTCTATCAAAAGTTTTAATTAGTACAAATCTTCGAATGTTATTATCACAAATAAATGATATTATTTTATTAAAAGATATGTATTCATCATTAACACCAGGTGTTAATCTCATTGATTCACAATCTTCATTATCATTTAATCATCAAACATTATATACATTTTCTTCAATTGATTTTCTTGGTTATTTTGATATTGATCATAATAATAATAATAATCAAAATGAATTAGTAAAAAAAATACAAAAATTTCTTAAACGTTCAATATTAAATTCAACATCAAATAAAATTGAATTTCGTATACAATGTAAACAATTTCAAATAAGTCCATTATGGTTTAAATTTTTAGCTGGAAAATATTTAAGTTATATTTGTTTATTTCATACTCAACCAACATTATTTGCACTTATACTTTATTGTTCAATTAGAATTGATGAAAATATTAATAAATTTAAATATGAACATAATTCAAGTTCAATGTTTGTTTTTCGTGCATCATCAATTGATGAAAGAAATCGAATAATACAATGTTTATTTACAAGAGCAAAACATTGTTCAAATCATCAATGTACTATGGAAGATAAGCATAAAAAAGATAAATTAGATGAACCAGGTTTGTCAAAAAGTTTTTATTCAAATAAGAATAGATTTTCGTTGGCTCAGATACTGTTTTGAATTAGAAAACATCTTCTTAAACTAGAAAGATATGTTCGAGTTTATTCAATTCCTTTAGAGAGCAGCAGCAGCTTCTAAGATTTGTTCTTTCGTAACCTTTCTATGAATTTTTTAATAGATTTTATCATAAATTGGAAAGTAATTAGGCATAGGCTGAAGATTAATCCCTTCAGAATTAAAGATGTTCTCTGATACAATAGAAAAATAATGTTTACTATCATTAGATAAGTCCTCGCGATAATAAGTTTTCAAGACAATACCGTGCTCTCTCACTTACATCATCTTTCGAATTGAATTGCGAGCTCAAATTTTGTATAAACAAAGCTCTCAATGGAATTAATTGATTCTGAAAGTGTCTAATTTTCAAGTATCATATATTTTAACTTATAAACAAGTTTTTGCTTTTTCATATAAGAGAATTTTTAATATTGGTATCTAAAGACAGAAGATGTTTGAAAATCTCGTACTTCGGCAATGAACTACTTTTATTGAAAACTTTTTATAACTTTGCGAGGTGCTCGCATCAGTGAAAATTTCTACCAACGCTTGCGAGAAAAAACTTCTTTATCTTTATATTTCGACCATATCAATTGGTCGCTATTTCAAGAATCTAGAAAATTCTAAATCTGTCGATTCAGTTCTGTTTAAAAATGTTCACAGCATTTGAGAAGTAAATTTCTATGCATTTGTCATTGCTCATGAAATAAATTATTACTCGTTGACTTACAATATCATTTACCTACAAAGAAAATAAAATAAATGTAAGAGTAAATACATTTTTTCTTTTAGAATTTCGAACGAAACTAAAATTTTGATAATTACTCAAAATAACTTTTTGTAGAATAAATGTGCTTTTATAGCTTTAATTAAAAAGTTCGAAATAGAGATTCCGATTTCAGTGAGAAGGTAATGTTGTGTTTGAGACCTTCACAAATTGTACGTATTGAACTGTACTCAACAAGCATGCAGTTAACGAGAAAACATCGGAAGATGATTTGATTTTTGAAAATTTATGACGTGATAAATCAGTTTTTAAAGATGTTCTTGTCAATAATTTCTCTACTATCGTTTGCTTTCTTTTTTCATTTAAAAATTTCATTCACTACCGTCGCCGATTAATGCCTCAGTTTATACTACTAAATCTAACTTCTCTGAAATTTTGTATAAGAATAACTTTTATTAATGATTTCTAGATACCTGTTCAACAAATAGTTCCTGTGCAACATCAATTGATTCCAATGTTGATTCTTGTACAACAGGCACAACATCACAATCATCTGTTGAATCATCATCACCAAATCCATTACGATCTTCAATTGAAGAAGATGATGAAGAAGATGATCAACATCAACGAAGTATTCCACCACCACCGGAGTAAAAACCTAATTACGTTTTTTTTTGTTTTGTTGTCTTATTAATAAAATTTTTTTTTTTATTAAGATTTTGTCAAGATGATGATTTATGTCCAGTTCCATGTTCATCTTCATCATCATCATCTTTATCCGATGGTGATTTACTTGATAATGAATTAGGAGGCATAGGATCAACAGCAACAACAACAATAGCAACAACAGGTCAATTTTTATGGATTGATCATCATCCTCGTCGTCATTCTTTTGCAAATGATTCACATTTAATTGAGGGAAATAATTTTCAATATCATCCTTCCAGTCCATTTTTGGATCATCCAACATCAATTGAAGATTTACGTGCACGATTTGCTTCAGCTTATATTTTAACAACTGGTTCTGTATGTTTACCTAGTTTTTTTTCTTTTTCTTAAAATATTTCTTTGTTTTAGTCTTTAACAGCAATAAGTAATGAAAATGAATTATCATTACAACATGAAACAAGTATTAATGAAGGTTCAATTGATTTAAACGAAGAAAATTCTTCGACAACATCATGGGCAATTAGTTTTGAAAAATTACTTAATGATGAAATTGGTTTATATGTATTTACAGAATTTTTAAAAAAAGAATTTAGTCAAGAAAATATTCAATTTTGGATTGAATGTGAAAATTTTAAAAAATTAACAAATCAAGATGAAGTCTCTTATTTTTCTATTGAATTATTTATCATATGTATGTATATACAATTGATTTTTTTATAGATTCGTCATAAAGCTACATCAATTTGGTCCACATATTTATTTGATACAAATGATGGTTCATGTCGAATCAATATTGATAATCGAACACGACAAGAATGTCATGAATTATTATTAACCAATCCTAATATTCATATGTTTGAAAAAGCACAATCTCAAATATTTCATTTAATGAAATATGATTCTTATACAAGATTTTTAAAGTCAGATATATATAAAGATTGTATTAGAAATGAAATGCAAGGAAAATCTATCTCTTATTCAAAACAACAAATATCAAAAAATAATGAAGAAAGATCAAATAGTTTTGTATGAAAAAAAAAAAATGTTTTTTTATGATTCTTATTAGTCTTTTTTCTTATGAATAGATTAAATTAAAAGATGAAGAAAAAAAAGATAAAAAACGAAGTCCTTTTTTACCTTGGACTAAAGGTAAGATTAAAATTAAATTAGATTTACTTTTTACAAAGATAATTAATATAACATACTTAGGACATATCAAAAGTAATGGCGAAGTTACTTTAATCTCTCACCAAAAACTAAAAGAAATTTTGGCTCTATATGCACTGAGAGTACAAACGACATTCTTTTTTTTTCTGTAGTATTACATCTTGTTTCAAACAATATCATAGTAGTAAAATTTCACTAAAATATATTTGGTTATGACGTGTGACAGTTACAACAGTTCATATTATTTTTGACATGTATTCCTTTTTAATTCTTTAGCAACAAGAAACATATAATATGCGTTTTAGGCTTTTACGCAGATTCTAACTTGAGCGTTCATCTGTCTTTACTATTTCATAGTAGTATTCTCTCCGGCTCTTATTTTACTAGCATCATCGTGCGATACCAATTGACATGTATCTCAAGAAGGAACAAGAGAATTCTGAATCCGAAAGTACTCGAAAATCTATGAAATTTCTACATTTTGAAGTATTTTAAAATAGTGTATACAGTCAAACAGAAATCCGTAACAAGGCATAAAATTTCAGAACCATTATTGTTTGATGATGTTGTGACTTTTACTAAGTCTCTGATGTTATAGATTAGTAGATTTTATCAGTTCTATATTATGATATGATGTTTCAAAGTCTCTATCGAACTCACCGTAGGATACCATAACATGCAGCGCCATTCTACTTGATAGCGTAATCCAAGAATCTTATGAAATTTGATAATTCTTCACGAATTTCGCTATTTCTCTTGATATATACACTTCGTTTTAGGTTTTTTTTGATAAAAACAATACAATTTTTGCATCTTTTACAAAAAAACCTCATGGTGAAAGAGTTAATACATAACCATCTACATATATGTGTTCGAGTTGATTTTAAAATTCAGTGGCTTTTTTCAATTGTTGTCTCTTTTTTAATACTCGGAAACCTGTAGATTCTTACAGTAATAGTAAAAGTACATTTAAAGAAAAATAACAAAAAAGAAGAATAATATATAAGAAATGTAGAGATATATAATCATAGGACTGTCTAATAAAAATACAGATTACACAAAGATAATTGTTGAATATAAGATACAGTAAGGAACAGAGCAATAAGTAGATTCACAATATGTGGTTAATTTTGTTGATTTACAATAACATTTACTAGTTTTTATGACAAGAATACAAAAGTTGTACTAGTTTATCTGAAGTAAATTTGATTGGTCTACAAGAAATAAAGTCCAAAAACAGACTAGACTGAGCTTCTTTCATTGTTTCCCGTCTGTCTCACAGTCTTTATTAAAGAAACAATGCCGGAAAGTTTTTGAGAAGTTCAGTTTCTTGTATTTCATAGTAAGGAATAGAGACTATGAAAGAGCTAGCGGAAATCTACTTAATGCATTTCTCCAATACTGAAGTGCTCTTGACATACCTCGTGAAAGTTCGTAAACATCTAATTGAAAACTTTCTGTACCTAGGATTGCCTAAACTCGTTCAATAATGTGCATTCAAAGAGCATCCTTCCATCGACTATGTCTATTCATGCTACCAAATATTTACTCAAATATCTAATGCATCTATTCACAAGAGATAAGAGAATGTCTTTTCAACTTTAAAGTCAACTCCGACAAATGTAAATATACACAATGACACATGTCTTGTTTGCATCTGTAGTTTATTAGCGTATTGTCAAGAAAGTTAAAGAAACAAAGTTAGATAAAATCTTGACACCTATTCATTTCTGTTTTAGATGAATAAGGAAAATTTTTACTTCTATATTACAGCGCATACTACACTTAATACTCAAGCACGAGTTATTTATGATAAATAATGTTCTGTTTATGACGATGAATCTTCTTCTCTTAGGACAGTTGAAAGATGATCTAAATGGTTTTTATCAAGGTCAATAGGATGCTGACGAAGAAGTACGAGCTAATTGTTCCTTTATCTCGTTTATATTCTGTCACCATAACTTTTTTTTGTAGACTCTAATATATATATATATAAATAGCTACGCATAAGAGAAGACGCGAAAAAAAGAAAATCAAACAAGTTTCATTGAAATTTTATTATTATAACATTAGTTGAAGCATAATATAATGGCGGAAAAAAAAGTAAAGAGGCGCTTTTACTAGCAACTTATATAGAGAGAAAATTTTTTATAACTAATTCATCCTTTGACGGCTGGTTACATCTATATATATACATACGCTTCGAGTTTTTGCGCAGATTCCAATTTATACGATAATTTATCTTTCCTAGGCCCTCACAATACTCTCCCTATTACTTGATTTGTTAGTATCACACAGCATCATCATGTGATACAATTATGTATGTGTATCAAGAGGAAGCATAAAATGTCATAATATTTTGTGAAGTTTCAGAAGCATTATTGTTCGATGGAGGCATTTTTACTACTGAAGTTTTAATGTTACAGATTATTAGATGTTAGATTTTATGAAATCTTTATTATAGTATAAAGTTCAAAATTCTCCATAAAGGCATCTTTAGAATTCTATAAGATTCTGCTCCATTCTACTTGACTTTGCAATTTGAGAATCTTATGAAGTTCAATGATTTTTACGAAACCCACTATTTTTCTTGGCTTATACGCTTCATTTCAAGCTTTTATGAAAAAAAAAAAATTACAATTTCTGCATCTCTTCAAAAGAATAAAAAAAAAAGTCCCGTCGCCAAAGGGTTAAAGCAATACCGCCTTTGCTTTTTTTGTACGCCCTAAGTAGTATGTTATAACAGACAATGAAAGTTCTTTTTTATATTAAGAAATACTTTCGATAATGACATATATTATTCTGCAAAAAAAGATATGAAATAAAACTGTTTGTTATTCATCGAAAAACATCAGTTTTGATTATTTTCAGATTTTATTTATTGATGTTTTATTTTGAAAGACAGAAAAAGAAAATAAGCTTTGCCTGCAAAATTCATCTATAAAAAAAAAGTCTCAAAGGACATGGTTTAATAAATGAATAAAAATCAAACATTCTACTTAATCATATTGCAAGAATTAGTCGAGTAAAACTATGAGAAAAAAGAAATGAAAAATATCTTATTTCATTACTTTTTGCAATTTAATCAATTTTTTGATTAATTTAAGCAGAGTTGTGACCAGTCCAGAATTTCTGAATTGATTTGGTCAGTTTGTTGAATTATATATTCATCGGTTAATATGAGCAGTTTCAAAACATATTCATTTTCTTTTTTTCGCACTCAAATTTTTTTACAAATCTTCAGAAAGAAATATTATGTTGTAGTCGTTTATATCTGTTAGGTTTTCTAAAAATAAATATACGATAGTTCTATATATAGCGCAAAAAACAAAAACAAACAAGTCACTCACCCAATGGCTAATTGCTAAACTTAAACATAATGTCGCTCTTCGAACGACGATTCAAACTTAAATTTGATTTCTATTAAAAATGTTTAGCTCAAGTAATACAGTTTTTGCTGTCTTTTTAAAAAAAATGGAATATATATTGATACAAAAAAAAAAATAAACTAGGGTAAATGAACAGAAAAAAATTGAACTAATAGTGCGTGAAATAACACTATTTGATTACTTTGATAAGAGAAAGCTAACTGACTTTTAACAAGTTTTATTGGATAAAAATAGCATATCTGTAAAATATTTTTCAACTAGTAAAAGCCAATTGCTGCTCTGAAGTTAATCAATACATCACCTAGTAGGTATATGATTAGATATTGAATAATGGAAGGTCACCAGATAAGAAATCTCATTTGCCGATGAATTTTATTTCATTGAATAGGTGATATCGATACAACGATTTGATGGGTTTCTTTCTTCAACTATAATAGTTTTTATAAATTTTTCAAGAAAATATCGTTTCTTATCTCTCATGTGACCTTTCAAGTTGAATTTCGAGTTCGAACTTTGTATAAATAATATGTTCAATAAGATTTATTATTCGTGAAAATGTCCAATTTTCTAATGTCATGTATTCTGACTTCTCCATAAATTTTTGCTTTTTTCACATAGGAGAATTTTTAATAATGGTAACTGAAGACAAGAAATATTTAAAAAGTTAATACTTCCACAATGAACTAGTTCTATTGAAAATTTGAAGTCGAAATTCAATGTGAAAGTTGAGTATGAGAGACAGAGCATAATATTTTCTTTTTTTTTTTTGAAACAACACATTATAACGATCCTTATTCCAGAAGAGAGACTCATAATAGTCACAATTCCTTTTCGGCCTATTCTCGTCTCAAGAGAGCCTATCTCATGAGGTAAGACTCATTTTAAAGACTATTTATTATTTAGTGAGGTTGTCTAGTAACACAAACATCCGAGGCAATTCTATTAATATGAAATTTATTGAATGAAAAATTTCATTCGACCTTATTCATCAATAGGTCACAACATTTGAGTTTTTTTAGTCTAAAAAACAACCGATCATAATAAAAAAAATAGATAATAAACATTCAGTTCTTTATCACATTCATGTCCCATAGCAAAGCTAATTTATTACTCTTTAGCTTTGATGATAAAAGTTATTGATGACGTTTATAGTGAGAAATTAATCGACATACTGTACAAGATTGAATAGTAATACTGAAATATTTATGGAATCTGATAGATGTGTTAGAATCTCTATGAGAATTGGTAAATGTAAATAGTTTGTGAGATTTTTTGAACAAATATCAAGAAAAATGTTCGTTGAAATTTTCTAGAATCTCTTATATAGTGCCAAAGTAGAATATATTATATATATATATATAGAACGGAAGTACCTTAATAGATGATGAATATTAATAGAATTTTTTTCAAGCTGTTTAATAAAAGATGACATCTTGATTTTTCTTTCATTTAGCTTTTTCTAAATGGAAACGACCGATAAATCCAAGTATGTTTTTATTTAAATAAAATTCAAAAAAAAACAAAAAGAAAATTTTCATTTTGTTTAGATTCAATACCTTCATTAACAAGCTCAAATTTTGATTCATGTTCAATAAAATCTTGTCAGATATCATCATTTAATACACTTTCACGTTAATATTTTTCATATGTGCATTTTTTTTTTCTTTTTGTTTTTGTGTGATCAAAACTTCAGATATTTTGTTTATAAATATATATGTATAAATATTAATCAATCAATTTAATTATTTTCTTTAAAAAAAAAAAAAAAAAAAAGTTTTTTTTTTTTACATTCTATTTTATAAATAATAAAAAATCACAATTTCCTGATAGTATCTTCAGTAGTATTAATCGCAATTAAGTACTTTTTTTTTTCTATTGTTTTGAATACTCCATGTCATAGGGGTAGACATCATCGTTTGTCTTTAGGCGAATAGTATGATGAGAATAATGATGAACACCAAAAATAATGTTGGTCTTCTTGAAAGTAGAAACACAGCGGAAATTGAGAGGCTTCTTATTTTACTGTCGGTCTAATCATTATTGAAAAAGAATTTTTTTTTTCTCCGTTTTTTCACTTTAAAGAGAAGAACAATGAATACATGTTCTATGATCTATGCAACATCAACAATTCGAACAATGTATCGTTTTGTAAGTATTTCCTATACGAATTTTAATTTGTTAAATATTGATGTATTGATTATAGTTCGAAAAAAATCAGATTGAATATTATATTAATCGAATGAAAGAAGAAATCATTTCTTTCGTAATCGATTAGATGAAACTAGGCGAGAGATATGTCTTTATGCGTGTTTGGAATTATATTTTGCATCGCCTGAGTGATAAACAAGGAAGTGCAAGAGAAAGACGTACACGATAAAAAAGAAAAGAATAGCGATTAGGATGATTCCGTTCTGACCGCCTCACACTCACATTAATAAAAGACTTTCCATTGGTGTTGATGTTCCTGTGGGTAGTTATTGGTAGAGAAGTCAAGTTTTTTTTCTTTTTATTCGTCTATATAAATATATGTGAATTTCAGCATAATTATTTTTTCTTTGCCTTCATTTATTCTTTTTCTCGCTTTTTCTTTTGTTCCTACTTATCTGCTTCTTTGCCTCCTTTTTTTTTTGTTTGTGGGTTAGTAGTCATGGTGGGTAGTCTCGTAAAAGAACTTGCTGTTGCCATTATTAAATACATTGACATAGAAGCTGTTAATGCTCGTGTTCGTGACAAAGCTCATTGGAGTATTTGACACGATCGCAGGTGTACTTGGCTTTTGTTGTTATTAGATGAACATCTATCAACAGAAGTATCATTGACGAAGTTATTAGTTCAGTAGAGATATATTAAATTAATGGATCTTCAATTAAATATGAAAAATATTTCATCATCATCATCATCCACAACAACAACAACAATGAAACGGTCTTTTAATACAAAAAAACTTCAATATCAAGAGAGAATTGTCGAACAACCAATTTTACCTAAGCAAACAACAGCATTATCGCCTACTTATTTAACAGCTGATAGGAGTTGGAAAACAGTAGCAACGCTTGTCGTTCGTAAACCCGGAAATGCCAAAAAAGGACAGGTATAAAGAAAACTGAATTGAAGATTTTCTTGTTATTCTATTAAAATTCAGTTTCTTAGAAAAATAAACTAAGAAAAAAAGAAAATGATCTAGGTATCAAATATATTTTTCTTTTTCTCTATATTCTATATAGAATTCGACAGAACTTGATTATTTTTTTCTCTGGAAGCAAATAAAAATAATTATTTCAATTGAACAACTAGAACAAGATATCCAGAGTGTTTAATATAAGCTACAGTCGTTTTTTTTTTTCATCAGTCGGTCTTAGAACTTTTTTCTCTATATTAATAGAAAATTATGGAACTACTAAATCCTTTTATATGCGCATATGAAAACAGAGAAAAAGAAATAGAAGTAATGATACCCTAACAAACATAGGTGCCATTCACGATTAGGTATCATTATTATAGTATTCGAAACGTTTTCTTGTTAAAGAGTATTTCAAGTTTCAAGTATGTGCTACTAACACGTTATGAAAAAAAAAAGAGAACGATGCAGACAAATTGATTTGAGTCTAACCGGTGATAGTATAGAGTAATGCCAATCAACCAAATGTCAACTTGGGAATTCGCCTTCATCGTTCAATGGCGAAAAAAAAAAGAGGAGGGGGGGAAGACAGGACGAGTGTAATGAGAGTAGATAGAGAGAGAGAGCAAGTTTCCGGCAGTATTTCTGATGATGGTTGTATAGTTAACAATGGGATGAAGAAGAAAAAAATAATGAGGGAATGAAAAATGGGATAAGAACAAAAGAACATAAAATAAGTTTGTTTGTTAATGATCTCATTGACGATTTGTTTAAATATTCAACAAACTAATTATGAATGATACCTCTCTCGCTCTCTCGCTCTTGTAGTCATTTCTTTTCAGAGAGATTAAAAAAAAACTAACATCGAGTTTGAACAGCGAAAACAATTTCATCACTTTATTTTTATTATACCTTTTCTAGGAAATGGAATTAAAAAATATTGGTAAAGTGGGTATGGTCAAGCGAAAACAATTTCTACAAAAAAGAGATATTAGTCGATCACATGAGGTAATAACAATGATTATTCCAGTTCAATGAAAAGAAAAGAAGTTCATTGTGAGAAATGAAACGAGAAATGTGACGTTTATGTGGTGTACGACTTTAAGTTTTTCTTTTTTTTTCTTGAAATGCGCATTTTATTTTACCGTTGAACATCATCATATCATGCTTGTGTAAGCTGAACAAATATTTGAAAAAAGAAATCGAATGCGGAAAAAGCAAGTAAACGAGAGCAACCTTTTCTTAAAGGTATTCTTTTGAATAAAGGAGAAAAAAAAAAGGAAAATGATGGACGACAATAAATCAATCATCGCTAAATTAACAGACGACTTTTGAAATGGTGCGTATCATTAAAAAGAAGTTGATCTATGAAGATCAAAATAATATTTTAAAATCAACTTTCATCTTCTATGTACCGAAAAATGAGATAGTTGACTTTTCTTTTTTTTTTTTATTGATCGTCAATCATTCATTTTGTAACAGATAGCTATATTAGTATTTAATTAAATTACATTAGAATAGCATTTCCTAATTTAGACTCTGTTACATTTTCCACTAATTATATGCTTCTATGTAAAAGAATAAACAAAAAAATTACTACAGATAGTTATTATTATAGACAATATATTTATTTCAATGGCTCCTTTAGTGACTTCTTGTGACATAGTGTGTAATCAAAAAGAATTACTTGAGTGTAAATAATTTTGTCTATTTCTTAATTATTTCTTTTTTGTAAAATATGTTTTACAGTGTGTTTTCTTGTCTTTCAGTATAACATATCTTTTCTTCAACCTATATGTACTAATGAGAAAATGATTGTAACCAATAACATACACAACATATAAACCGAAAATGCTTTATAATCCTTCTCGCATGTCGTTTAGTCTATGCTATTATAAACGCCTAGAGGAAGAACAACAGTAACAATAACAACATTCTTATGTTGCTCTTCATTACATGCTGTATAATTCTCCTACGTAGAATATAAGTAAAGAATAATCGATTTTTTTTTTGGAAAAGAACAGAAAAGAAAAAGAAAATGACGGCCTTTGACGATCACCTTGAGATGATAGTAGTTTTATGTAGAATGATCAAATTAATCATATTGAGAAAATACAAAAGACACAATTCCCATTGGTATGAACTTTTGTTTTCAAGACAGAAAAAGATAGATAGGATGTATGCCATTGATTGGACTGTCATCGAAAAAACAATCGGATCACTTCTTCTATGCTTGAAAGAGTTTTAATAGTATGTTTCTATATAATATTATATAAAGAAAAAACTTATCAAGTTTTGTAGACTCGTCATCATCATCATCATCATCGTTGTTATTGTTGTTATTGTTGTTGTTGTTGTTGTTGTTGTCATTGTCGTCAATCGAACTAAATTTGATAGATATTTCTGTTCGTAAAGCTTATTCCAAGCTAACAAACGAGAAAATTGTGTAGATCTCGTTAATTAAACTGACAACGAGCTAATTCGACTTGACATTCGATTGGGAATCATTTTTTGTGTTTTATCGTTCTATTCCTTTTTTTTTTTCTTCCGAAAACTATTACCGAAAATGGAAGGAAAAAGAGATCGAGTTAAATGACAATAATGAGAACAACAACGATGAATGTTGTAGTTTCGTTATTGAGCAAAAAAAGAGAAACAGATGCATGTCGTTGTCGTTGTTTTATCATGTGTGCAAAATATCGACTGAGTTAGCAAGCTATCTACCACACCGAGAAATAGAAAGAGAGACCCCAATGGAATAGGAGAATAAAAAAAGGAAACAAGCATTCTCATCATCATCATCATCATCATCATCATCATCAACATCATCATCAATGATTATTGTATTCGTTTAAATAGCGAATCGTCAGACACAGCAGGCGTTCGTTTCTCGCTTTCCTTCTAGATTCTTTGCTCTCTCTCTCTTTCTCTATCTCTATCTATCTCTCTCTTTCTCTCTCTTGCGCTCCCTTTACACAAGCACGCACCATTATGTTTTCTTTCTTGAAGCGATGGCACCGAATAAATCTTTCTTCTCTAAATAGAGCAACTATCTTTTTCTCTATCTCTCTTCTCTTGTGTATCCTCATGTGCTTGTGAGATAGTAGGTGGTTGGAAACAATGATGACGACGATGGGAGCTAAAACAACGAGAAAACATACACATCTTTAATTTGTAACGTTTTTCATTCATCTATTGTATACTTCTTTTCATTGTTTTTTTGTTTTCTTTGGTCATTTTTATTATTCGTATTTATTCATTAATGTCCTCACTTCATCCTAACAATTCGTCTAACTTGTTCCTGACCCCTTCCACAACAACTAATAGTCATTTATTTGATGTTGACCCTCGTCGTTTGTCGATAATTAATGCAGCTAATATGACTAGTGCTGGTATTGCTATACATCAACGTCGAACATCAATTGTTAATTACTATCAGCGTCGAAATTCTCAATTACGTAAAGCAAGCTTTACGACTTCAACATTGGTATGTGACCAAATCTAATTAGTAGTACGGCTGGATATCGACATAGAGAAAAGAAAATAGAGAAAGATTATATATCTTAGACACATATGTTTTTATTTTTTTCCACGCAGATGATGGTGATGATGATGATGACATTATAAAGAGGAAAAGATTTTATTCTATAGATGAATTTATCTTATGTCAAAATTATTAGATACAAAATGAATTTTTATCGTGACTTTATTTGAATGCTTGAATAAATTCTTATTTATTAAAAAAGAAAAATAGAAAGGTATCTATCAACGTCACTTTATTATTATATTCTATCTGATATTTCTTTATATATTCTTATATACGTCGAATCGATTTCTTTCATTGATGACAGATATTGAATCTGTTGAAATCGACGTAACTAAGAATCTTTCTACAAAAAGGCAAAATACTGAGAAATTATCGCAAATAACGACTGAAAGTATATAGAAAGATCAAGTCAAGCCTATCAGTAATAGTTAACTAACATTGATGATGGATTGCTTAAACGCCTTGAGAAAAAGAGATGAGTGTATGTAAGCGATCGTTATTATTATCTAAAGATGCCAATCTAACGACGCCACTCATCTTCCCTTCGAAAAACCAAAGAAGACATTATCCGTATGTCTCATAAGATGTTTGTCGTTATGCGTGAATATAAATAATTCAATATATCTTATTTATTATTATGATTAAAAGAGAAAAAGAAAAGAAAATTAATCTTCTTGCAATTTTTATTTATTTATTTTTTAATATTTAAGTATAATTGTTCATTATTTTTTTGAGTCTAATTAATAAGATTATTTATTTTTCATTTAATGATAAACACAGAAAAAAAAAATTGTCAAGAAGTTATAAGATCTTACTGTTCATTATAAGAAATTGCTTATTGAGTAGACTTCATGAAATAAAATCTCGAAGGAAATATTCCTACAACTTATCATCATACAAATTAGGTTTCTTTTTACTTCCATTTAGATGATATATCAATCGTTGAAAAAGATTATTGAAGTTTTTATATCAAATCTTATTGTTTGTGTTTTTTTTTTCTGCACTCGATAAATCCTATAAATAAAAGAGAATAATTTGTCTTGTTTTTTTTTTTCTTTCGATGAAAGAAAAACCTTTCTCAGTAGCCTGAAACTAATGAACATAATGAAATAATCATCAATGGAAAAGATTCTCATATTCAAGACATTGTTCATTTTATTAAAAAAATCTAACTTTGAAAAAAAATATCTCGTGCTTATCGAACTAGAATGATAATGAATTTTGTTTGAATAACTGTCATATTATGTTGACAGAAGATTATTTGATTAATTTTGTTTGATGATGTAAAGGTTATGTATGTAGTCCATGAAGTATTAGAATGGAATGCTTAATGAGAAATTATAATAAGTTACTCATGATATAATATGAAAATTAAAAAATAAATTTATTAAGTTTATTCTTAAGAGAGAGATTAAGAAGATTATTTTATTTTATTTCATGTTCATCATTTGATTTTGATTTTTTTAGTAGTATTTTATATCATTTGTTAAGATGACAATTGATAAAACAAATAATTTGTTATCTCTTCAGTTATTTGTCGGAAATGGTACTAATTGTTCGTTCTATCTTCATTGCACTATTCAGTTAATAACACGCTTTTGAATTCATTATTTGTTCATCATTCCGCATCTAATTCTATTTGAATGAACGCGCATGAGAATCAAATATTGTTTAGTAATGAGATGAGACTTAGCAACATATCTATATATATATATATAGATAGATAGATAGATATACATGTCGTTTACACGGTAGCATCGGCGTTCAAGTTCATGTCAACAAGCGAAGAAAAAAAAGAATCTTTCTATGCTCTTTACAATTGCAATGAAATGTGATGATTTGACTGTCTATTTCTGTTATATAGTCTTCCCCCTTTTCTTTTCTAATAGAATTAGAATTAATAAGACCTTCGCTGATTCCTACATCTCTATTGCATACTACATTTTCAACTAGTTTTGTCGATGTTTGTCATCATTCGACATCGACAATAAACACAATGTGATTATAAAATATGCGCATATACACATATACATCTTATATTACATGAATATTGATTTTTAAAAAAAAAAAAAAGAAAATTATTAAATAGAATTTTTTATTAACAATTGATTGACAATGTCTACTTAAAATACGTCAATAATAATAGAATGAAAACATTGAATGAATTTATGACTGAATTTTCATGTAAGAGTCATCGTCTTTCTTGTTATTCGCCATTGCTTAGGTTTAGTATTCAGGTTAGAATGTGAAATATTTTCATTTATTTACTAAGAAAGATATTTTCTATCAAGCGTAATGTATCATTTTTCTATATCTACAAAAAAAAAAAAAAACAAGATTTTTTTCAGAGATATATTATTCAAGAGAACTTTTTTCTTTGTTATCTTCGATACGATCGCATGTTACTGATTGAAATATATTGAAAAAAAGAGACTTTTTATAAAAATCTACAACTAATATTCTTAGTAATAAAACATTTTGCTTGATTAGTTTTCAACTTTTTTTTTTCATTTTTTCTTTTGCTTATTGTTATATAGAATTAGTGATGTTGATCATTTTTTTTTTCTTTTTTTTCAATGTTGTTTCACACTTGAATAATAATAAATGAGAGACAGTTCGTGATTCTATTAGATACTCGTGACAAGATTTTCTCTCATTTATATGATATAGCAAAACAAAAGAAATGTAAAACTATCATAATTCTTCTTATTTGAAATACGTCAGTCTTCATTTTCTTTTATAACAATGTTAACTAGTAAGAAAAAGAATATACAATTCTATGACAGTAGTAATCAACTTTATATATCAAATTTTATTGGATTACAACGACCACAAAGAACACAGGTATTCAATTTTCTATTAAATCTGTTTTCCGTTGTAATTTGTATTTACTCAATTAATTATTGAGATTTTTTAGTAAGAGAAACTTAGTATAAGATTATTCATCAATTAATATTAACGAATTGCTAATGTTTATTGAACTGCGTTTTGTTTTTTTTTGTATACAAAAAGGTCATAGTTCGTTGAAGAGTGACAAGAATTATTCAATAAGATTTGATAGACTTTTCAAGGTCTCGATAACCTATCAATAATCAAGGGATTATAGTTTTGTTTCGTCTATAACATTTGAATGTTCATATATTCAGTACTACATCATTCTCTATTGATCTTTTCCGGCACATTACACACAATTTAGTCTTTTTCTCTTCATATGAAATTATGTTTGATTTACTGACTTTTCTATATTAAATATTTGATTATATTCCAATAGGCAAGTAATTTTTTTTGTTTTTGTGATCAAAAGAAAAATAAGAAAAGAAAATTTCTTTCATAACATATCTAATAGCTATAATCAATCGAAAGAAAGAGTCAGCTATTGTGTCAATGTTACTACTTTTTCCCTTTTTTCTTTTTTTTGTTTTTCCTTCTCATTCTCTATTGTCAATGTTTGAGACTCAATTATTGATTCCATACGTCCGTTCTAGCATTGAACCCATTTATATGAACTATTGAAGAAGAGAGACTTATGCGCATTGACGCGATGAAAAATATTTCTATCGTACGACTAACAAAAGACGATAGAGAAGGAGAAGAAGAAGAAGGAAGAAGTCGTTGTCTTACGATCGCATGCTACTGAGCTTTTAAAGATTATAAGAACAAGAAGCTCTGTTGGTCAAAAACATAGCAGTGAATCGAATATGGAATTCCTTTCTTCTTTTTCTTTCTCTTCGCATTCACAAACAACAATCAATCACTACTACTAATACGACTACAACATCGAAAACACAAAAGCAACGACGACGGTTGAAAAAAAGATTTCAGTTTATACATATTGATTTCATATTTTAAAAAAATATATCATGCGTAATAGTCATATAAGTGCGAATCATCGTTTATATATACGAAATTTTCTCACTGACTTTCGTCGTCAGTCGAGTGTTAATGAATATAAACTTCCAAATGCATTGGTATGTTATAAGAAAACTAATTCTTAGATCTTTTTCTTATTTTTTCTTTTAAAGAATCTTAAAAAATGTCTAATGAATAAATTTCTTAATGAATTTAGTAAATAATTTTTGTTAAAATAAGAAAAACTTGACATGGTTTGTTTTTTTTTGTGAAATTTTCTTGTTATAGAAAAACTAAGATAAACATAAAATGATGGACCTTTTTTTTTTAAGTTGTTTTCCTTTAGTACGTAAATTATTAGGTTGATATCGAATAGATTATTTTGTTATTGAAATATCGACGTTATAATCGGAACTATCAGAGAAAAAAAAACAGATAAACTATTTGAGAAAAAGTAATAATAATAGAATAAACTCGAAACACTTGACATTAATTATTTGTTAACAAGATGAGAATACTAAAGAAAATAAAAATAAATTCATTTAAATATGAACAAATTCCATCTGTTTATCATCATCAAAAAAAGAAAAGAAACAAATGAAAATACTTATTTGCAAGTTCTCTTTTAGCTATTTCATATCTTACGCGTTTTTCTTTCTTATTTTAGTACAAATCAATCGGGAAAAGAGAGGTGAAACCTAGAGAACTATATTTATCTATTTCGATATGTATGCATGTCAAAAAGAGCAAAAAAACGAAGAATGACATACTTAGACAGTCGCTGTCCTCTTGCTCTTTTTCTTCTACATCGATGCTCTATATGCACTTATATGACAGGAAAAACACATCAACTGGTGCTTAACAAGAATAATATTTATCACTGCCGTTGGCTACATTTTCATAGAGAAGTCATCAAGTTAAAAACTAAAGAAAACCGAGAGAGAGACAGAGAAAAAGAGTTAAGAACACAATGCAGCATTAAAACAAAAGAAAGACTATACACGTTCATCCTTCACTTGTCATATTCAATTTTCCCTCTATTTCTTCTTTTTCTTATGATGTTCTTATGTGATAATAATAAATCGAGATGTCATCAGCGATAAAATATCATTGTACTAGAGCAAAACTTATTAAGACTAAGGTATATACAAATAATAAAATGAATATAAAAGTTTCTTTTTTTTATTTATATTTTTAGTCACTTGCAGTTACTGATGAAGAAACAGCAGATTTATCAGCAACACGTTTATCAATATCAAATTCATTAACAAGTGTTCATAAACAATGTGAAGATGAAGATAATGAAGAATCAAATACTTTAATTGATATTGGTCGTGTTGCTTCATGGGCTGTTGGTTTTGAAAAATTGCTCAATGATGAAATTGGTTTACATGTATTTACAGAATTTTTAAAAAAAGAATTTAGTCAAGAAAATATTCAATTTTGGACTGAATGCGAAAAATTAAAAAAATTGTCAGATCAAGATGAAGTATGTTATTATTTATATAATTATATACAAAATAAAAAATAATCAATTATTTCTTTAGATTCGTACTAAAGCTAATTCTATTTGGTCAACGTATTTACATGATACAGATGATGGTTCATGTCGAATTAATATCGATAGTCGAACACGACAAGAATGTCAACAATCATTATTAAATAAACCTAATGCTCATATATTTGAAAAGGCTCAATCTCAGATATTTCAATTAATGAAACTTGATTCTTATACAAGATTTTTAAAATCTAATATGTATAAAGATTGTATTATGAATGAAATGGAAGGAAAATCTATACCATATCCAACAAAGCCACAACAAACATCAGTAAATAATGAAGAACGCTCGAAAACAATTGATTCTCTTGTATGAAAGATAATCAACAAAATTTATCGAAAATTTCTTTTTTTTTTCTTTAATTATGATTCATAGGCTAAATTGAAAGATGAAGAAAAAAAGGATAAAAAACGAAGTCCACTTTTACCTTGGACAAAAGGTAATAATAATAAAATTTTTATTTTCTTATTTAACTTTCTCTTATCGATTTTTTTTTTCTCATTAGCATTAATTAAATGGAAACGTCTATCAGGTTAGTTATTATATTTGCTTATGTATCCTAGTTGTTGTATACATTATTTCAATTTATTTAGCTGCGCCAGAGACAAGCAAGTTTTCCTTTTGATGTTTTGCATCTATATTTATATATACATATAAATAGAAAAAAAAAAGAGCTTGTCTAGTTAATAACCTTGCCAACCCTAAATGAAAAAAAAAAATAAATGTATTTCTGTTTTCTCCATCTATTCGTGAAAACTCGAAAAACATCGAATTACGATTAGATAGAGAAAATATTAGTAGTCATAATAATTAACATGTGCTATTGCTATTGCTATTGCTGTTACTACTAGCCATTCGTCTGTTGATAGCTTTATGTCAGTTGTTGATGCTCTGCATGTGAATGAGATATGAAATGACATCAGAAGTTGATCGATCTGATCTAATCTGCTGTTGAAATACGTATACGTATGAATGATATTTTCTTTTTTTTTTTTTTTTTTTTTTTTGCGATGAATAGAATGAAAGAGCATGTCACTGTTCGGTACTGTTATTAACGCACCATTAATATTTTATTGCACATTATATATTCATCTTTTAATCAATATTAATTTCATTATTGTGCTTCATATGTAAGACAAAAATGAAAATTAATCTTGATATTCTTGTATTTACTAGAAGCTTGTCTTTCTTCAATTCCTACTTACACATATACCTATATGTATATCTATAATATAGTTAAAAATACAGTTCTGTCGATATAGATTCCTCTTTCTCTCTCTCTCCGTTGCAGTGTCAAACTCGGCGAGTAACGCGCTCAATGAAGATTCCAGTGATGATTAGTGTATTTCATTAACTTTTCTACTTTAATCAGGTAGATAGTAAATATTTTCTAAAATAGAAACACAAAAAGAATTTTGATCAGATTCTATTTTATTTTGTTAATTCATAAAAACAATAAAAATTTTCTTTTTTTTTTTTATTTATTAAAAATTTAAATTTAGTTAAACGTGATACACCCTCATCATCGTCTAATTTTCATTATCCTCATCAAACTGTAAATGCTAGTACAAATACAATATTCAATGAAAATTATTATTCATCAATAACAAATACATCAACATCAGTAGAATTAACACCAATATTACATTTAAATAAAACTCCAGTTACATCATCATCAATTCACCTTCACAGCCCAACAACATCATCTGCATTAATAACCATTGGAAATTTTTATAAAATAAATAAATATTCATTAAATATTAATCAACAAGATTCATCATTGTTTAATGTTGTTTCACGTTCCGATACAAATCAAGATAATAGTGATAAAAAATTTATAATTGTTAGTTTATTCATTGATGTCCTATCATATAAAAAAAAAATCAAATTACAATTCTTTTGTGTTTGTTTTTTTATAGGAATATCCTTCAATATCATCAATAGATTTATCTCGTTTTTGTCGTTTCATATTTCCAGATTCAACATCAGCAGTTATTTTAACATATAATTCTACAAATACTATTCAAAAAACGATTAATCGTTTATTTGCTAAACGTGGACTTACATGGTATCGAACTGAATTATATTCTATTGATCAGGTAAACATTTTGTGTTTTTTAATATTTCATTTCACAAGATCAAATAGTTTGAGATTATTTCTCATCTATATATAATGTACTTTTCTTCGAGACTCGACATTTATGAAATATTTGGGTGACATGAAAAAGATTAACTATATTTGGCATCGATCTTTCATATACCTAGAAACGTACTCTATCATTAAAAAAAAAGGAATATCTTCTTTTGTTTTTATATTGTATAATATTGATGAAATGTGAAATATAATTAGTGTATCGAATTATTTCTAGGAAATTTGTATTGCTCAATTTGGAGAATGAATGTATAATATTAAAATATAAATCAATGTGATTGTGTGATAGTAACGAGATCAATTCAAAATTTAGTTACTTTTACTTTATAAAGATTTTTTTAATAAAAAGAAAAAAAAAAAAACAATTTTGTTCGATCGAATGTATCTTTTTCTAACATTTAAGCATGATTACAAATCTCTTATGCATTAGCTTAAAAAAAAAGTGACGACGATTATTTTTTTTTTTCGTATGAATTACACTTTAATATAATTTACATTAACTGACATTCCTTTATCTGAAAGTACATGTTTTTAAAATGTATATTTTTTATTTTGATTTGAACAAGTTTTCTGGATATAATTTTTGATTCATTTACAAAAGATTTTAGTTTACAATGAATATCGATGCATTTTTTTATGGAGATTTCACAACAATAGATCTAGAATTTTTGAGAGCGGAAGTCTGAGCGTGGGGAGTAGTGCTCTATCAAAGAAGGAAATGATCATGAATAGAAATCATTTTTTGAAACTCATTCAAGATAATATAAAGTCGTTTTTTGTTTGTTTTTTTTCTGGGCAAAACAAAACGAGAAAGGTTGTTTTTGAAGTGAAAGATAATCGCTCTTTCGCCCTCTTAAATCTATCACTGACCAACATATCCATTCGATTGATCATCGAGCTTCTATTCTACTCATAGGTAGGGCTGATAACATAGATAAACTTTCAGAGAGGATTCATGTCATTAAACCTATTTTTTCGACTTACAGTCATTTTTCTGAATTTTCAGCCTATTTCAGAGTATCACAAGAAAAATCGTAAAAAGAAGTGTCGGTCTGAAATTTTCCTCAACAATAGGTGTCATGACTCTTATGATATCCTGAAAGGTTTAGTACAAACGGATATTTCCATTCTGAGATAACATGTTTGCAAAAAATGCTAGCCCTATTATTAAGTATAAGATATCTTAAGAAGAAACTAATTTGTTTCACCTAAAATTTTCAGAATATTCTAAGAGTTATGAGAGCTATAATAGGGGAAAACTTCAGATCGAAACTTCTTGTTGAGTTATTTTCTTGATATATTGTAACAAGATGAAAGATCAATAATATGGTCACAATTCGAGAAGAAAAGTCTAATGATACGAACTCTTTCAAAATTTTCATCTACACTGTGAATCCTACATGAAGAAAATATAAGCTCTTACGGCGATTATCCGTAGTTGGATTGATTCTCTGGCGACATTTTAATTAGATTCGGATGATTTCTAAATGATTGTTCTCATTAAGAAACCAATGCATTTAATAATTAAGTTTTATAAAGATATTAGAAAAAAACTTTGTCAAAATATAGATCAAAACAAGAACTTGTTTTTTTTTTTTTCATATTTCTATTCTAGTTTAATTCATTAGTATTTTATATATATATCTCAATTAGTGTGCATTAGTTTACTCTTGCTTCCATAATTTGTTGTTAATTTTCTACCAGTACATTAAGTCTTAAAGTATTTCGAAGAAGAAATAATCTAATTGTTTGGAGAAACCAGCCGTTTTTTTTCTAATTGTTATAAATGCATAGTCATCTTCTTTTTATAGGCGCAAATAATTTTTGTCTATTTCTGTTTCTAATAAACACAATATATATTTGAATTAGATAATATAAATGAGATAAGTTTTTTTCTTTTTATAGTTTGACTCATATCTAATTATCATACAGAACTAATTTTGCATGTCAGTTGCTTCTTGTCTCAAATGAAATATGAGAAATGTCAGCGATTGTCTTTTACTATTTTTCGGACTATTGATTAAAATGTTACTGACGCATCTATCTGTATAAGAACCATAAAGCTATATATATATATAAATAGCTTAATATTGTTTATATTTAGCAACCAATTGATATTCAAGAACCCTTATCAACATTATCTGGAAAAGAAATTTATGTTGAAATTCGTATATTAATACGTATTGATCTTCCAACAAAAACTTTATGTGTACGATGTAATCCAAAACGAACACTTTTACAAGTTTTACAACCAATTGTTGAAAAATTAAATTATTCTATTGGACAATTTGTTTTTTATGCTGTATGGAAAAAACTAGAATACTACTTGTTTTTTTCTTTTTTTTCTATCTAATTTGATTATTTCTAGAGTAATTCATTAATACCACTTAATTTAAATGAAACTGTTGGATGTTATGATAATCAAAGAATATTTACTTTAATAAGAACAGCATCGGGTGTTGGTGAGAAATGAGAAAAAAAAGAAAGATTCTAAAAAAAAAATTTGGAGTTTATTTGTAGATCTGTCCACTAGACATACGATAAGAACAGCAAATGATATATTTGAAATGATATCAGAAAATGATGAAGATATTAAATTCGATGAATATGGAATATTACAAGTAGTTAAAAAATCAAAATCAACATTTGTTGATGATTATCTTTTATTTTCAACACCTGAAATATCTTCACATCTATCGGAAAAAGATCGTATGTTTTAAATGAAAAATTAGTATTTTTTTCTTATTAATTAAATATATTTCTTTAGAAATCTACTGTGGCCCTCGACGGTGATTTATCTTGTTGATTAATAATATCCCGGTGTTAATTTAATGCAAGAATATATTTCTTTTGTCTATCTTAGCATTGCAGTTCTCTATTTTTCCCAGCTAAGTCCTTAATTCAAAACAATTAATGGTGCTAAATTATGTACCTGTGGCGATGTCATTGTCATTGAGTGTGTATTCATATCATTAAAATCATTATTTCTTCTTTCTTCTGTGTGGCTTGTTGTCGTATCCATTGCTGTGGTACAAAACTTCTTTCTTTTCTTGTTTTGTTCAATATGTGCGCATGTGTGTATGTCAAGATTTTTTTCCAAATTTGACATTTTGTCATTGAATGTGTGACTAAAATGAACAGTATGAACAATAGATACATATATATATAAAGAAACTTTACAAAAAATTAACTAATAGTCATAGAATGATTCAATTCCAAGATGATTTTAAGGTTTTCCAAAGAATCTTGTATTCTCAGATTTCGATTTCAATTTATACTAAATTAGTTGGATTGTGTTTATTTTAGTTCGTAGTATGTTAGATCATGATCCTAAAGTACTGACAAAACAATTCACGTCGCACGTTTGCTCACACTCTACCACCGGTACATCTCAGTACTAATAAGCACCTGTGGTAGTACTCATGACTTTCGGTTAACGGTATTAGAAGGTTGGAGAGAGTGTCTTCTACCTGAATTTGAATAATTTATTCGAGAGAACTCAGATAAACCTGAAAGAAAAGAGTTTCAGAGTATATTTGACTAAATATTTGTCATACAAGGACTAGTTCATTGTGAAGGAGTCATAAAACAATTAACTTGTGATACGGGCCTAGAATAGTTGCTCGTTCATTGAAATTCATGAAGATTCGATGATTAATAAATGGCAACATAACTATAAGGCACTATAGATAGTATTGCATTGTACAAACATTTTTATAGCAATAGAGAAATGTGGAAATGATTTCGTCTAGTAATTTAGAAAGAATCTTTGAAGATTTTGTGCTATAATGTATACAGATGGAAGACGCATATGCTTGAAGTTATTGATATGGTGTATAAAGCCAAAGCTGCTATTTGTAATTTTACGGAAGCAGAAAAACTATGAAATACATCTCGATTACTACATGTTAAGACGTTTGATCTGAAGGGCACTAATAAAAATGGACTCATATGCATAGCAGTACAAACAGATTGAAAAACATAGTGCATGAATGCAGACATTTCACATACAGTTGTTATCAATATAATAAGTCTCTTGGAACCAATACATTTCATAGCTATTTATTAGGTCACTAGTCAACAATGTGATTTTGGTGATATTCATTTTTATATAGAAGATAAGGTAGCATTCTCTAATGGATGATACTAAAAGGACAGTAAAAGAAGAGAATAGTCCAGAAATAGACAGAAGAGGTGCATACGTGAAATAATGCATTGTCGAGAACAATCCCAATTATATACTATTGACTTTTCAAACATCAAAGCGCTCTCAACGGAATATACATTTATCATTGTCAAATATAACTATTATTTTAAGTAAAACATTACGTTTTCGGCACGAATGATCATTATCCATTGGTTCTTTCGTGTAAAATAATCTCTTTGGATTCAAACAGCTTTTTTTTTCCTCATACGAATCAAAGAGTGTTGGAATCTGTATTAGTGTTATTTCAAACATTTTGAAAGCAAGAGCAAAAGAAACATAGTACAGATGTGTGGTATAAACTATACATTCGTTTCATTGCTACTGTAAATAACAAAGTGACGCATTGGGGAAAAAAAGATAGCTATATTCCATCGCTAACTGGTCGTGCTGTTGAAAAATTAGAAGAAATAAAGGTGAAAAATAAACATCATCAATAACGACAAAAACACACTATGTACGCAGAAGCAAGGATACTATTACGCGTTCCGATTAGAGAGAGAGAGAGAGGGAATTAAAATTGGATATTGATCAATACAAAGCTGCTTAATGGTAAAAATTTTCTATCGACCATCGAAGCGATATAATTATCTCAAACAAAGTCTGTTAAAACACATTTATCTCGCATCTACAAATTGTCTACACTTGAATTTTACACATAACTCAATGAAACTAAAGTACTTTCAACATAGCAAGAAATTACAGATGAACTACATCAGTACTATAGTGAAAAATTCAAATTACTCTTGTGGATTACTCCAATACCCATGACGTTTCGATAGCAAATATAATCAATTGTTAAATAAGTTGATAATGTTGGAACATCAATCGAGTCAAAAAGACTAATGTGATTGAAATTAAGCGATTAATGAAGATATTCAAACCTAAGAGATACATAACAGTTAGTTTCGATCCTATCATTCTTTTAAGATGATCGAAGCTGATGACTGACTATTATATCATAAGAGCTGGGATTTCTGAAAACTTGATATTATCCTATTCATTATATTTGTGCCAGTTCCATGTTGGCTCATGTGTACATTGAGAAGAAAATCAAAGCAGCCTTAATTATTACAATCTAGAATTATACGAAAGGCAAAGAAGCAGTTGCAATTGGTTATATTAATGAATGTATTGGTGGCAACAAAACCATCCCACTCATAGGGTCACACACTCTGTAATAGAGAAAACGCAGATATTATAGGATGGCCCGCATGAAAAATTAGATCATTTGATAGAGAATCAGTTCTATCTTGAGTGCAATTTACTCAAGGACCGCGACAAATTCAGAAGTGAAGACTAAGTAAAACTTTCAATTCTGCCGTTCACTTTCTATTCTTAGGCAACGAAGCAAAAAGAGTGTCGCCGTTATTGCGCTATCGTTGTTGGAGGTTGAAAGGAATTGACATTGTGCAGATAAACATGTTTGGCACAATCAAGGAAAGAAATTATTAATGAAAAGTGAAAGCTTCATTTATGGAAGTTGAAAAGAACCGAGCATGTGAAGTGTGGACAGTTGTTGAAAGAACATTAATCGGTCAGATAATGCAGGCATGACGCATGAAATGAAACACATAAAAAGAATTTTTCACTGCAAAACAGGGCTCACCTGGCTTTCGTATAAGATGGCAAAAATGAATTGATGACACAGAAAGCAAGAGAAAAGGGAAGAGAAAAGTTATTTTTCTGTTTGCCTGTAGTGATACGTGAAACGAAGAACAGAAAACATTGAATTACTACGAAAGAAAACATCAAAGCGAGCGAGTTGTTGTCTCATATCTGACTGTTGCGTACAAGATTTCGTTACATTGCAACGCTGGGTTATTCGAATTGTTGATTCAAGAGAAAAATATCAAAACAAACGCACGCGCGCACACATATTTACATACATACAAAACTAGTAATAATGGCATCTTTCATGGCATACACAAATAATGATGATAACAATCTGGAAACATACAGCATCTTCTGGTTGGATGCATTAGTAAACAATGAAGAAAACTTGGCGGCTCAAAAACAATTACGAGGCATTATTAACCAACTACGAACATTTGTCGATCCTGAACAATTTATGACTCGTGTTCAGTGCATTTGTCAAGGTGATCTTACAATTCTGATTGTAAGCGGTCAACTGGGTCGTATTGTAGTGCCTGAAATGCAAAAATTACAACAGGTATCATCAATTTACATTTACTGCTTTAATAAAGAAGCGAATGAACAGTGGAGCCAGCCATTCAGCAAGGAATGTATATGTCCTTATTCAAAACTATTTTATGCGTTATTACTCTATTGTAGGTTAAAGCTGTTTGCAATGAACTGGATGAACTAATCAGTGTAATCCGGATAGATCAGAAGCATCGAGTTCGAGTTGAAGAACCATTGGCACTAAATATTTTGGATCGATCTTCAACGAACTTGGACGGGCAATTCTTGCATTCTCAATTACTGATCGATGTCCTGATTAGAATGACGCCGAACGAACAAGATAAACGTGAATTAATTGAATTATGCAAGAAGGAATACAAGGGCAATAAATCAGAAACGAAGCTGGTTAATGAATTTGATGTTGAATATCGATCTTCGAAGGCCATTTGGTGGTATACACGTGAGTCGTTTGTTTACCGCATGTTGAACAAAGCGTTACGTGTACAAAATGTGGACGTCATATTCCTTTTTCGAAATGTTATTCGAGACATATTCGAGCAATTACGCGCACACCAATGTCATGAACGAATTGAAGTGTATCGAGGACAGATGATATCGAAGTCAGAATGGGAACAGTTACAAAAATCGAGAGGGAGTTTCATTTCAATGAATTCATTTTTATCAACATCAATGGATCGTCGCGTTGCATTAAAATTCCTCGGACACACCATCAGTTCTACAGCATCTAATGATCAAGTACCAGTACTATTCGAAATCGATGCTAACCCTCGAGTACTTCAAAATACGCCCAACAATAGCAGACCGTTTTCAAAAGTCGGTGGGCTCAGTGACAATGAAGATGAATCAGAAGTACTCTTCATGCTCGGTTCAATCTTTCGTTTGGATCAGATCTGTCACGATCAATCATCAGCTGATGCGACAGTGTCAACCATTCGAATGACATTGTGCAATGATCAAGACAACGATCTCAAAGAACTCTATGATCACATGAGGAACAAAAACGATCCAGAGAAAACAGATCTGTTCTCTCTTGGTGCCGTGTTAATGAAAATGGGAAAATTCGATCTGGCCGAAAAGTACTATTGTCGATTGTTGAGAGAACTTACATCAAATGATCCCTCAGTTTCTCGATTGTATTACAGTCTTGGTATGGTTACTCACAAGAAAGGTGAGTATGACACGAGTCTCAAATGGTACCAGAAATCATTAGAGATGAAGATGAAAAGTCAGCCATCCGACCATGTCAATATTGGTAACACACACAATAGCATTGGTAGTGTTCATCGAAGGAAAGGTGACCATCATCGAGCCCTGGAATCGTACAATCGAGCTGTGTCACTTTTCAAACAAGCAAACGATGAAAATCATCCGAAGATGGCCATGCTTTACAACAATATAGGCCTTATCCATGAGAAACAACAGAATTATTTAGAAGCTCTCGACTTCTATGACAGGTCACTGCTTATTTACAGGAAGCATCTGCCAGCGGATCATCCTAATTTGGGTTCGTGCTACAACAATATTGGGATTGCTCATCGATATCTCGGTCACAATGATCTTGCGTTGAAGTATTATAATCGATCTCAGGAGATCAACTTGAAGTCACTTCCTCCTCAACATCCTCATGTTGCAGGTACCTACAAAAACATGGGTCTCGTTTATGAAGACAAGGGTGAGTTGGAACAAGCATTGACATTGTTACAAAAGGCCTCAACAATCTATCAAGCCTCATTATCAGCTAATCATCCCGATGTGATTAACATAAAAGATCCAATTCGACGACTAGAAGATAAAATGAAGACATCAGGAGGTCATATGAAAGCAAAGACAAAAAAGTAGTGGCATTTTGTTGTATCTACTTTTGATACTGATGACAGTTAAAATAAAAGTATGTATTCTATGCAAGGAGAGATAAATATCTCTCATAAATTCATCGTCTGTCACAAATCGCTCTGGAAAAGGACACATTGAAAACACATGCAAAATATCTTTGCCATTTTACGGACAATTCAACCTTCAAATGACGAAATGAGTGAAGATCAGGGATAGGGAGTGTATTTTTCAGAATCGATGAGGGACACGAGAGAAGACCCAAGACGACTTCTGAAACTCAGCAACACGGAATGGCAACTAGCGGCATGACTATTAATCATGTGTTATTAAGAAATGAGTTCCTATTCTATTAGTAAACAACCTGCAAACTCTACCAACAGTAAGAATTCATAGAGAGTTCCGACTGAAATCAAGTTTTTTACCTAGGATGACTTATCATATTGTTCAATTTCTTCATATACTATTTTTATTCAAACAGCATATTTGTATCTTGAATAGAGTGCACCATTTTGAACCTGCATCAAACGGTTTCAACCAAATATGCTCACTTAACGCATGAGAAAGGTTAGTCTTGAGGCAGGTAACGACACCACCATAACTGCCATTCATTGACAAACCTAAAGAACCACACTTCTTTGCAAGGAAAAATAATTCTGGCTAGCTGCGCCTTGTTTTTCATGAAAGTTGCTGTGGATGTATTTATAAAGAGGAACCATTCCCAAACACACCCAAACTGACATTGACACTCGCATCCTAAATGCCAGTTATGGCGTAAGACTATTTGAAAACTCAAACAGTCTTGAAACGCAAATTAGCTCACAAGGTAATGTTGTTTTTGATTGTTTCAACTTCTCTAAAAGTAGAAGAGTTGTTACATGAGAATATACAACAAGATAGAGAGAAACGAAATGTTCTTTGTATCAAAGAGGTAAACAACCAGAGCATAATAGGTCTTATTATTCATCGTAACTATAAAATAACTAGATTCCAAATGCGATCAAACAAAATCTACTTGTTTCATGTGAAAACAAAATAATACCCTATGGAACGAGAGCTTCATCTTACTCCATCTCGTTTAATGGGATATTTTTAAAAACAAGTAGTCCCATAGGATGGAATTGTTCTATGTTATTTGGAGTCCTAGCCCGTTTGCTTCCTCTGTTAATATTGAGACACACCTTATTATTTATTGTGATGATGAAGAAATCTTTATGTTTCTCTCTACATCGACTACTTTTGCTCAGACTAGACAAATACATAAGTTGTTTATCAAAGCTGCAATTATTTTATTGTATTTTTGCTTCCTTTCTATTGTACAATTTATTTTACATCAGTCGATATATTTAATCAACTACGTGATTCTCTAACTTTCTTTGCAATGAGTCTTAAGAGTGTTTTACAACATATTCAAAATACAATTTGATTATCAGAAAAGCAAATAAAAATATAAATTATATGATGAAGATATTGAAATAAAAAAAAAAGCGTTTTTATGAGTTGTATTTGTCTGATTACCGTTGACAGTGTGCTTTAAGTGGTCCTGATTCGTCATCTATACAATAATTCAATGTACTGTTTACTGTAGTTCTGAATAATTTTGACATTATTATATCATCATGCTCTAGAAACATTTCAAGTTCGCAAAAGATTTATTTCCATGACCGAATCCATTTATATACATATTGAAATATTTTTCTTTCGGTTCAGTTCTATTGTTCCTTATCTCTATGCTATTCTTATCGACTTTCTCATTTGCTTGCATGGACTGTTCATTCAATAATCTATTCTTTGTATAATACTGTCATTATTCTTGTTCATTCATATCAGACACTCATTGTTTCTTTGTAGCCTTTTCATTTCTATTCATGCATAACTTGGCATATTTTTGGTAACTTTTTGTATTTTTTTTTATTGTATAGTCAGCTTAGAGTTCATATAGTTGATAGATCAGCAACACAAACAAATGACCGAATACTAATCAGATTTTAAATTTTTCGTGCCTACATCGACATACTTCATGCTGATGTAGGTAACGCAAATACGTATGAAACAATCGACTGTTACCGATAAAATTAGTCTTGTCTTTGTATATATAGTTTAGAACAAAATAGAATTGCCATCTCTTTTCAGCTTTTCTCTTCACGCTAGAAGAGAGAAAAAAATGTGAATAGCTATAATTAGATATCATTTATGAGTTTCAATTATATAGATATACATCGTACTTCAAAAATTTTTGACCCATTTTGTCTTTGTATTTTTCGAATATGCAATGTTTAAAAGACATACGCAAAAGAGTAATATTGAATTTATTACTCAGAATTCATTGTACGCAACTGATCTCCTTCTTAAGAGGGTACTTTATGATTAAAAAAGTTAAAAGAGTTTTATTGACTTCGTTTTTCACTCTTTCTCATCATATTTTTATCTTAGCCATGTGAAAAAGCTACGTCGAAACTTGTTCGAACATTAAACTTCACAAGAACACAATGATAAAAATAACTCACAATGAATATATTATAACATACTTTTCAATGACGTACTTTCTCAATAATCATGTCTATTCAATACAGTCGGTTTTAAATGATAACTTAGCAGTTACTAACACACATTTTCTATGTTCATCTAATTTTATAGATTCAAAGTATAGAAAAAAAACTAAAAATTATCTGACATCTATGAAATAATCTTTATATATGTTACTTTCACAGAATGTGTAATAGTTAAATCATTTTCTTAGAAGTAGAAAAATTTTTGTCGTATATCTTAACACGTTACTAAACATTCGATTTTCGAATATATGCGTATCGCTAGAGAGAACGATCATATTTCATAGATCTGGATTGCTTCAAGCAAACTAGCTTACATACATGTTTATAAGAATTCAATATTGTTATCATCTTATAACAAATGATTTAATACAGTTTGATATTGATTTGTAAGAATATATATCCAATTTGAAACTCAGAAGAACTTTAAGTTTGAAATAGATTCTTATGAATCAAAATTAAACAAATATGTCACTGTATAAAAAAATATTTTTAGATTAAATCATAATTAAATAAATCAAATGAAATATATCCAGTATTCTGAAAGCAAAATCTTATTGTTGTCTTTTAACAAAAATAAAATATATTCGACAGTTTTCGGTCTTATATAATTGTTTTCATGCTAATAAAAAAATAATCAGATAGAACAAAAAATATATACATAAATAACAAAGATAAAAAAATTGTTTTCTTGTATTAACAAAAACCTATAACTATAATAACATGTATCAATCACATATTGTAATCGATGAATACAATCATTAATAATAACATAAGTTATTATACACATCAATTAATTAAGATTAATGTTAATACTTTCATTTAATTATATACTATAATACCAATATATAACTAAAATTAATACATACTCAAGCTTATTGTTCTGCACTCTAATAATAATATATGAAAAAAGATATCTTGAGAATAAATGATAAGTAACGTTCATCAAACGATTTGGTGGCTCTTTTCTGAACGAATGACCATTCAATCTGTAAAAATACAGTATAAAGTGCTCGTAATATTGTTTCTATGAAGAAATCAGTTGTTACTCAAGTGGATGAATAATCTGCTTACTCTGGAAGAATAATTTGAAATGATTGATGAAATTCTATTCATGATATGTGATCTTCAAAAATGAAAACGAAAGTTCTATGCGGATTTAACCCACAGTAAAGTACAGTACGTTTCTCTGATGAATAACATTTAGTAGTATTTATAATTACCATTGCATTTCATTTTTCCATATATTGTCTGTTTATCAATTTTACAACATTACTACGTATACAACAACATCAATTTTGCATGATAGTATTTATTGTAGACAAAGTCATTTGGTACATTTGATAGTAATACAAATCAAATAACATCACAAATTACAATGATCCATAGGGAAAGATTTTCCTGGTCATTCGCTTTCTGTTGAATCATCGTCCTCGAATAAAGCTTTGAAGCTGAGAAAGTTTCGATTCAAATTCCTCAGCCCAGAAGGACTTCATATAAGTATTATAAAATGAATTATTATTTTCTCCACAAAAAAAAAACCTTTCCTAACCAGAAAAATCAAGCCTCAAATAGCCACAAACAACTTATCGATTCGCATTCCTCATCTTCGAAAATTTCTAGTCAAATTTTATAGTGTCAGCGTTGGTGTCATAATGGCTTCTAGTCTATTGAAGTGTGTGACTGGCAATAGTTCGAGGACGAGTAGACTCACCAACTACACTTACATCACTCCTCACGCATATATGCATTCCATACTCACACCTTCAAGAGAATAATGATTCAAGTAATCCGATAAGAAATATCTCATGCATTCTTTTCGTATATATCTCTTTCACATGGAACTGTTAAAATCCGAACACTAGACATTTTTCAGTTACTCTGTATAAACTGGTTAACTTTCAAAGAAAATTGTTAGACTAAATAAAAGTCAATACAATCAATATCTCACAATTACACGAAACTTTGGATAGATAATTCAGGTTGGTATTGAATTTAGTTTGCACGCACAGCTTGATAAGAGGTGAGGTCAACTCCGAACCGAATCATAAACTCGAACTTCACATCCCTGGAAATTCGAGCTTGCCTAATACCTATGTATAGTAATAAAGCACTTAAGACAGAAAGTCAACAGTTGTTACTTGTGGATAAAAAGTGAAAGTGTTTAATCATAAAGACAATTGAGAGAGAAAAATGTTACGTGTATGAGTTTAAGAGCACAATCATTTCTACTTAACGAAATAAACCAGTTAGCGGGAGTTTGTCTTTATCAAATGTGATCAAGAAAACATCATAATCAAATAGCATGATGGATGTGTCACTACTATGTCATTTTTATGATCCATATTGCCTTGATGAATGATGAATATTTTATATACTATTTGGTGAACCTCGACTTTTTCTATAAAGCCGTAAAGTTTATTGTCCAAAATAAGCAGAGTCACTAAATCCATCAACATCCTTTGGCCATGAGATAAGGAATGGCTATGACTATTCAGAATCAAATGACAATAAAAAAGCAGCAGTTACGTATGTGTAATAAAATTTCGGACAATAAAAAGGCAATCATAAATTGTTTTTCGCACTCAGCTTCAAAAACTGGTAGTAAACAAGTGATGGAAGAAAGAAAAGTAACAAATTTGGACACAGAACGTAAACAGCGTACTAATGGTTTTTCTGCAGTACGAATTTCTCCACAAAAACAAGAGGACTTGCAGAATGTCAATTCCTTAGATCCATCTAAAGTGTCTCCGTCAACTGAAAGTAAGTATCATTAAAACAATATACTGCTTACAAAGCCAACGAATTCGGTTCCCTCTCATGAATCGAAATGGTTCAAGTCGATCGCACGATATTTATTGATACGAAGAGAAGATAAACATTTCCTATCCAGACAAACAGTGATGCTTTTGGATAGTGTCATTAAAATTTTTTCGTATATATTAACTAGCAACTGTTTCATTTTTGAGAAAAATAACTTTTTCAGTAAGCCACATCACAAGAATATCGAAACTCGCCATCGTCAACGTTAAGTATTGTATTGACGACTAAAGTTCTCTAGTTATAATTTCATAGCTTCATATTTTCTTTTTTGAATAGAGTGAGAAGCGCATAATACAAATGAACGCACAATAATAGGTGTGTGTGTGCATCTATTTAACGATTCAGTCTATTTCAGCGTACTTGAAAGATATACAAGAAAACCTCATTATACTGTATTAATAATGAAAGAGCAAAGTCTATGAAAAGTTAAGCACATGCTTACCAGACGATAGAAGTTTTGCTTCATATAGAGACGAAGAAATAACCGCAGTTGTTTTATGACAGGATATATATGTCAAGCATGTTTACGAACTAGTTCAACAAAAACAAGAAGTACAATTCCATGATGTTCGACAGTGTATTCTAGGTAAACAACGTCAATCTTGCCGTTTGGATTGGTATCTGTCAACATGGACAAGATGGATATTGATACCACTAATCTCGTGGGTACAACCTATTCTTTCCTTAGGCAATCGCCGCACACTTGTCGATGACGATCTCGATGAACTTTCTGTCAACGATCAATGTTCAGTCTTGTTGAACAGAGTGAATCATAACAGCTCTAAATGGCCAGGTACATGGCGTGTTCTGAAACAAGTCTTTTTCAAAGATTTCATTGTGAACATATTACTTATTATTCCTCTTGTTATCACTCGCATTGCACAGCCATTTCTTATTCGCGAAATTGTTATCTATATTCAAAATCCATCACGATTACCCACTTACGCTAGTTATTTATGTGTTATTGCCCTTTGTATTGCTACGGTTCTGCAAGCTATTATTCATCAACAAATCTATTTTCTAAATCAACGTATTGGAATGCGCATTCGCAACGCATTATCGGCCGCCATTTATAAACATTTGTTGGCCATCAATACGGTGGCTCTTTACAAGACTACTGCTGCTCAGACGATTAATTTGGTAGCAAATGATGCAAGTAAATTTGAAGAATTTTGCGTTTTCTCGCATGCTCTATTGTTGGGACCTCTGGAAGCTGCTGTGATGTTTGGTCTCATTTGGTTTAACATTGGTTTACCGACACTATTCGGTTATGCAGTACTCGTTCTTTTAGTACCAGTACAGCTCATATTCAGTAGATTATTCAGTCGATTTCGAAAGGCCACATTGACATGTACAGACAAGCGTGTGCAAACAATCAATGAACTTGTGAACGGATGTCAAATTATTAAAATGTACAATTGGGAAAAAGCAATGGAACAACGAGTACATGAAATACGTGAACGTGAACTTTCGCATATTTTTAAATCTAGCTGTTTGAGATCTATTAATGTTGCTCTCTTCGTTACATCATTACTTTTAACTTCTCTTGCTACATTCGGTACAAGTTGGTTAATGGGTCGAACTTTGTTTCCAGAAGATATTTTTGCGACAGTAGCCTACTTTGCTATGGTTCGAACATCAGTAACTGTTTTAATGCCACTTGATATAGAAAAGTTAAGTGAAGCACGTGTTTCTGCGCAAAGAATCGATCAGTTTATGCGACTCAACATATTGTCCAATAAATGTGAAGAAGTGGAAAAAGAAAATGGGGATCATGCAATCATAATGGAAGATGCATCATTTTCTTGGAAAGAATCTTGTTGTCTGTCTTCGCTCAATCTCAAGATCAAACATGGTACTCTGGTTGGAGTGAAAGGTGCCATTGGTGCTGGCAAGTCAACTCTTCTAGCTGCTATTCTAGGTGAGATCAACCTTGTCAGTGGACAATTACGAAAATATACCGATTCTATTTCATATGCTCCACAACTGCCTTGGATATTTGCTGACACTATTCGAGCTAATATTCTTCTTGGCAAACCAATGGATGAAGAACGTTACAAGAATGTAATAAAGGCATGTTGTCTTGATATTGATCTACAAAATTTCGGTGAAGTGGGTGATTTATTGATGATCGGTGACAAAGGTATCAATTTGAGTGGAGGACAAAAGGCTAGAATATCTCTGGCTCGTTCTCTTTATGCTAATGCCGATTTATATTTACTGGACGATCCACTTGCTGCTGTTGATCCAAAAGTAGCGAAACAAATTTTCGATGAATGCATTGGTCCAAATAGTTTTCTTCGTGGAAAAACTCGAATATTAGTAACACATCAGATACATTTCTTAGTTGAAGCTGATCAAACGATTCTCTTGACCAATGGTCACATTGAGGAATTACATATTGAACAACCTGTTGAAAACCAACCATCGAATGATACACCTGAAACAGATTTATCTAATGACACATCGAAAACAGATTTATCTAGTGATACATCAGAAACAGATTCAGCTAATGACAAGGAGACTGATTGGACACTTAAAACTGCTACAACTGATATGAATCCCATTGTAACGACTGAGACATCAGTTGATGGTACTATCAAATGGAGTGTTTGGCTTCAATTGTTCACTTCACCACCATTACGTTGGTTTGGATTTTTCCTTATGATAATTCTCATGTGTGGTGCTGAAGCTTTGTACGACTATACGAATCGTTGGCTTGCATTGTGGTCTAGCAAATCTGATGATCAACAAAAATCAGCATATTATGCTTATGTCTATCTTGGATTGACATTTGGTACATTGGCCGTTATATTAGTACGTACCGGCTTTATTTTCTTTATTATGTTACGTGGATCAACCCATTTTCACAATCGAATGCTTAGTGGCATTTTGTATACTTCGCTACGTTTCTTTGAGAGTAATCCAAGTGGAAGAATATTGAATCGAGCAAGCAAAGATCAACAAGTATTAGATGAATCGTTACCTCTGGCTTTAATCGATAGTACACAAAATCTACTAATGACTGTTGGTTCCATTATCATCATTGGAACGACTAATCCATGGGTGCTTCTAGTTCTTATTCCTTTAGTTCCTATAGTTTTGTGGATTCGCCGGTTCTATATACGTTCTAGTCGTCAACTCAAGCGGCTCGAAAGTGTAACACGGAGTCCAATGTATGCCTTATTTTCGTCTTCATTGGATGGACTCACTAGCATTCGTGCGTTTAAAGTTCAAGCTGATTTCGTAAATATGTTTATGGAAAGAATCGATACAAACTCACGAGCTTATTTCATTCTCGTTGCCGCTTCACGTTGGTTCGGTTTACGACTTGATCTCATGACATCCGTAGTTACATTGGTTACGGCTATTCTTGCAGTGGCACTGCGTAACCAAATTGACCCATCGGCGGCAGCACTCAGTCTGAGCTATTGTATTACTTTAACGGGTCTTTTCCAATGGGGTATTCGACAGTCAGCAGAAGCTGAAAACTATATGACTAGTGCAGAACGCGTTCATGAATATGGTCAACTTGTGTCAGAAAGCCATAGAAACAGTAGCGAAAGCGATATTCTCATTCAACCACCAGATGATTGGCCTTCTCGTGGTATTATTGAATTCAAAAATTATACTTTTCGGTATCGCTCAGAGCTCGATTCTGTACTAAAAAATATTAACCTACGAATTGAATCCAAGGAAAAGATTGGAGTTATTGGTCGAACAGGTACGATTACTTCACTTCTTAGAAAATACATATACCCTAATAATCAACCATTCATTCTTAAAAGTAATGTTAAGTGGTATTTTTCTTATGATTCTTCTTTTTCTAGTTCAGACATTTTATGTCGCACTTTTTAATTTCCCAACATATGCTTATGTTTATGAAAGAGATTGGATCAGCTAAGAAGATGACGAAGAATATATGAAAAAGGGACGCAGTCTCAAGCATGTTCAGAATATTCGGTTTTGATCGTCAAGCGCGTTCTCAGCTTTATAAATATGTAGATTACATTATTGTTTGATATTTTGACATGTATATCTAGAAGCTGTTAAAAATTTTTTTATCAGAAATCCTACCGCGTTCCAGTGAAAAATAGTAGATACAAATAGGGGAATCAAAAAGAAACGACGAATTGGGTTACTGTGAACAGTCAAAGTTAAAAAAAACCTCCGTATCATTATAAAATGACACATGCAAGAAAGTAACCACGCGACTGTTTAACACATTGAGGAATTTATTTTTTAAAGAACATTTCTATTTAAGAAAACTAGTCAATAGAAATATCAGATGGTAGAAGAATCAAAGTGAGCTTTGTCTTGCTTCTTCGTTCCAAAATTTTCAAATCAGAAGATCTTTGATAAATATCAATGAAACTACAATAAAAGGACTCGATACTTTGAGACTTCGTAGCTGCATTCAAACCGAGGAACGAAATATAATAAAACCTTTCTCAACGGCATGACTGACAGATTTTTTTCCAATTACTCATTTCAAGCAGATTCCCACTTTAGGGAAAATAGTGTCCGAATCTCAAAAGAAAAAAAACTCGAGATAATCTATTGTGCTTCACAACATCAATACGGACAACGTTTCTGAAAAACGTTACTTTATTAACTTACAATTTCATAGTTGAATATCACAGCGAAAATTCTCCGATAAAAAAAGTTAACTTCAGGGTGAAAGAATTTATAGGATACTGAGGGAATAGTGATCTCTTCTAAAGCATTTGTCAGTCCTTGTTTGAAGATTTTTTAGGAGTTTTTCGTTTCAAGATTTGCCCAGCAATTCTTTTTAGAATTTTTTTTGACTTTTCTTTGTGTTTTTTTTATTCCAAAACACTGCTATGATAGTGAAGCGAGGAATGTTTAGCATTTGTGAGAAGACGCAACGCTTGCATTATTTCAAAAGCATCATGCAGCATTGAAGGCTCTTCATGCGACACATTGTCAGCATCTTTATCATAGTATTGACATTGTCCAGCTTCGATTGTCAGAAAATCTTATGCGTTGTCATTCCGAATATTAGAACTACTTCATCAAATTCGGAAACCTTGATTGTCGACAAGTATCTGCCTGTTTCAGTGAATCATTGTCTTTAAATGTGCAACTCAAATTGGCAGTGGAAGTTACGTTTTCATTGCCATAACCAATTCGTATTCGTGTAAGCTGATGCTGGTATAATGGTACCTTCGAACAATATACTGTGCAATAACAGCCATTAGTGAGGTCCACTTTAAAGAGCCTATATTGTGCGACCGAGCTCAAGAATACCACTTACTGTTCACAAATGCTATTCTTCCATTTTAGAGAGATCTGTTTCCAGCAAAATTCATTCAGACGGTCTAGCTAGTGTACACAAAGACAAGGCGTCCATTTAGAGAGGTTCCACTGGATGCTGTCTTGCAGATCATCTGACGAGACATCATACAATATTTCAGATTTGCAATGTTCGTTAAGCATTTAGGAATCTAGTTTCGATACGTCGGTATTAGAATCAGCGCACCGTTTATAAATGACATATCCTATCGTGCGATTCTCAGCGTAATGTGTCACTCCATTTCTTCATTTGAATCCATAAGGTTCTTCTTATATGTCAACTGTGCATATTTTTTCACTTTCGCCATTTCGAAACATCTACTAAACACCTTGCAATAATAAGGAATTTGATCTTTCGAAACGTTTCGCTTGAAGCTTATGATATTTGGGAATGCTATTGAAACATCAATTGACTGTTACACGGCAATTACAAATTCTATAACAATAATTTTTGCTAGTCACTGAGTTTCAACTTTTAATGTAACGGATTCGTTTATAAATAACTGAACTATTCTAAGGGGTAATTTTGCTTGTTATCTTGCCCTGTTGTTTTCAATAACCATTGTATCATCAAACATCAGCAGTGCATAAAGAATATTTTTCATGAAAAAATCTCCAATTCTACAAAAATATAAGGTATTAGACGAAACCTTAAAAAGACTACGATTTCGTTGAAAGATTTGAAACCTTTTTTAAGTTCCGTACCATGTACAAAACTCTTTTCAAGTTCTGTACCGTCTTCGGAACCATTTTAAAGTTTCATAACACGCACGAAATTATATTTGGTTCCGTATGGTACCTGATTTTTTCAGAGAAGATGTATACGGAGTAGAGAAGAACGTAAATTCTCCTCAGTGAAATCCGTTAATTCATATGTATATTCTGTTTAGGTGCCGGAAAATCGTCACTTCTTCAGGCTCTCTTTCGATTAGTGGATCAATCAGCAATTAGTGGAGCTATTCTCATCGATGATATTGATATTAGTTGTCTTTCACTCAATTATCTTCGCTCTCATTTAAGTGTTATTCCTCAAGTACCAATATTATTCTGTGGTACACTTCGATACAATATTGATCCATTCGAACAATATTCAGATGAAGAGTGCCTTAGAGCACTGGAATCTGTTCAGCTCAAACAATTGGTGTACAATCATCCACAGGGATTAAGTTTATTGGTGGCGGAATCGGGAACTAATTTGAGTGCTGGTGAACGTCAACTGGTTTGTGTAGCACGAGCCATTCTAAAGAAGAGCCATATATTACTTATTGATGAGGCTACAGCAAATGTTGATCATACGACCGATAGAATGATTCAAGAAGTCATTGCAGACAAGTTTCGTGATCGTACCATATTAACGATTGCACATCGATTGAATACAGTAGCTAACAGCGATCGTATTCTCATGTTGCAACAAGGAGAAGTAGCCTACTTCGATGTGCCTAGTAATATTAATCTAACTTAATGCAAACGTAAAAGAACATCTACAACAGTTCTAATAATGAAATATGATTGGTTATTTTGTTGATTCAGTGGTTTTCACGCGTTATTCTCTTCTGTAGATATTTATGTTGGCATTACTTTTTTTGCCATTTAAAGTATCGACAATGACGAAGACGAGGACGACCTTACTTTCAAATAAATAATATAAAATAAATAAATATACCTTCTAAAAGAAATTATGGGCTTTACAAAGTATTTTTCTGATTGGAAAGTATGAAAAAGTGTGAGTACGAGATGAGAATGTGATCATGGCGTATGAGTGTTGTTAATGAATATATTAGGATGTATGACGTACGTGAAGATATCCATGCATCTGTTGGAGGATGTGCGGTGAAGTGGATAGACGTCGATGTTTAGTTAAGGTAGAAAACTATCGCACCCACACTCACATTCACTTACATCCTGAACGATTGAATTTTTTTATTATAGAACTATATTTTTATATCATAAACATATTGCATACTTTATACTTTTGATTTACTTGCAAGTAAAAATAATGTAATTTACTATTTGAAATAGTGCAAAAAGTCGTTTTGCTTGTTAAATCATTGAGTTTTCATTATCAAAAATGTTATTCAATTAGATGATGAGAATGATAATAATAGAGAAAAGTGATCAATATATCATTGTTGCAACTTATTCAACTAGATTTGATGAAGCACTTATATATATATTAAATTTTAACACTTTTTGATGGCTTACTTTTTTTCCCATATTAATGAATCTTTAAAGTAGAAATTTTTTATCTTCATATTATTTACATGTATAAAATGTAAAGTTTTCTTATCTTCTATTTCTTTTATCATATTCGGTATACTACTAAGTAAAGAATTTCAATCAATGTACCACATAGATCAACATCAACATCATTTATCCTGGGATAATTCGATTCCACCAATAATCACAATAAATTCTGGTGAAATTGTAACATTTAATTGTCTTGATGCGTCTAATGGTCAAATCAATGCTCAATCAACTGATGAGGGTGGGTGTGGGTGGGTTGGACGGGAATTATACCTAGTTTTGGTCTTCTTCATATGGAATTTCCATAAGTGAAACTGAAACTATGGAAATTAGATGAAAATAATTATCAATATGCTTGGTTTAAACAAAATCAAATACGTATTTCACATCGACCATTTACTGGTGAATGTAGTGTTGCACGTAGTTTAAATGGGTCTTTTTCAACAATTCTACCTTATCGAACAGGTGAAAATATTGATACGAAATATTTAACAAAAGGAGCAAAACTTTATTTACCTATTGAATGTAAAGAAGCTTTATTTAGTATTGGTGATGAACATGCAGCACAATGTGATAGAGAAGTATGTGGTACAACAATTGAAACACCAATTATTGTTTCAGTTCGTTTAACTGTACGACATGGAGATGAGTTTAAACATGTGACATCTCCATGTTTATTAACTCAACCTGATATAAAACAATCGACACAATATTTATTCGGTTTTTAGGAATAGCGGATAATATGCCTGAGGTGACCAAAGGAGCCGTTAGACAAATGATTATTTTTTTAGAACAAACGAAAGGATTAACTAGAGAAGAAGCACATATGTTATATTCGGTAACAGTAGATATTCGAGCAATACAAGTTGTTGATATGTCAAATTATACAGTTCGAGCAGTTTTACCCTTAGATATTTTTATCAATGAAAATCAATAAGAAGAATCCATTTCCGTTTCTTTTTCTTTATGAATAAATATAATTGGGTATGCGAAGTGATATTTGTAGTAATGACTAACTAGTGATGTGAATAAAAATAATCGAACACTTTCAATAATATTCATCGATCGTATGATTGTTTCCTGCGTAGTAGCAATAGAAAATAAGCCAACATAGTTCCTTTTTTTTTTGCATTATGAACGCGCCAAATTAGGACAAACTATTAAAAAATTCTTTTGTATTGTATTGATGGAGTAATCGGAAATATGAAAAGTCAATTATTTTATTCTATTTATTTATTCAATCGTAAATATTTTAATTTGCATGAAGAATTGCTTGTTCTTTGAAAATAACAGTAAGAAAACCTTTAATATTAACCAATTGAAAAGCTTGCTTTTAGATGCATTCTTATCATTTATCTGTTGCTTTAAAAGAAAATTTCTTATATATATATATACAGAAACGATTAACACCATTATCAATGCCAATAATAATCGCTTACGGCCATACCACGTTGAATACACCAGTTCTCGTCCGATCACTGAAGTTAAGCAACGTCGGGCTCGGTTAGTACTTGGATGGGTGACCGCCTGGGAATACCGAGTGTCGTAAGCTTTTTGATTTTTTAATTAACAAAATACATCTTCTCCATTATTTTATTAGCCTTTTCTGAGTCAAAAACACAAGTATTTGAGTATTTTTAAACTTGAATTAATAAAGTACCAAATAGATATCTATTTATTACCAAGTTTCATTTAATTTTTGTGTTGTTTTGATTTGAAGAAATACAAAAAAAAAAGGTTGTAACAAAAAAAAAAGAGACTCAATGGGTTCGATCATTAATTCTGACAAATTTGTACAAAAAAACCGATCCAGTCACTAATGCTATTAAACCAATAAAAAAATGGCGACGATATTTTGTCATAAGAATTGTTAAAATCGATGAATTATTATTATTAAATAATGATGATGGTAAACTAGATGGTTTTTCATCTAATTTTGCTTTCATTTCATCAATTTTTTTCTTAATACCTTCATTACGTTTTAAACGTTCATCACGAAGACGTAGAGATGTTTCAGCATCATTTCTAAATCAAAAGAAACAAAACGAAAAACATTAATTATTCATTGAAAATTCATCAATATCTATTTCATACGTAGTCTGTAATGAATGAGAATTATTTTTACGTAATTCAGCACGTTTTTTTAATTCATAATTAATATTTTCAAGACTTGTACTTAATTTTGTATCGTCTTCATTTTCACTTTCAGTTGATCCATCAAAATCACTTTCATCAAATAAATCTTCACTTTGTTCCATTTCATCAAGTTCTTTTAAACCGGCAACAATTGCCATATAAGAAAATCTAAATTATTAATTTCAATTCGTTTTTCTATATATATATATTTATTAATTTCATAGTTTACCTTAATTGTTCAGCTGTTTGAATAAGTCCATGACGTTGTGTTCGAATATGAGCAAGAACTTCAATTAATGATATATCATTCGGATTATCTGTATGAGCAAGCTGATATAAAAAAAAAAATAAGAATCATAATTAAAAATAATTAGAGAAAATGTTTATTTTTTTTTTTACCATCTTTAATATGGAATCAACAAGAACAAATGTTCCTGATCGTCCAATACCTGAAAATGAAGAAAAATTTATTTTTGAACAATGAAAAAAAAAAATGAATATTTCTTATTACTTTACCAGCACTACAATGAAGAATTGGTGCACCAAAACGAGAATCAAAAGCACCACAATGACGAACATCACATAATAATTGTAAAAATGGTTCAGGTGAGCTTGGTGCACCATGATCAGGCCAATCAAAATCTGACCAATGAATTATCGGACGAGCTTCACCTGTCTGATATAAAAGAAAAAGAATTTTTATTTGATATATATATAAGAAAATAAAAATTTGTATTCCATCAATACTTACTAATAGATTTGTTAGTTCAAATCTTCGTTGAGTATAATGATCTTCTTGTTTTTCAGATACAAACGTAACTTTTAAATCAACTTCATCAAAACATAATTCACTATCATTTTCATAATCAGGATAATACAGCCAACATTTATTCTAAATAAATAAAAAAAACATTTAACTATTATGGTTGTAATTCAATAATATATTTTTCAACGTGTTAGTTCGTTTTATGTTTCAAGAAAATCAAAAATACATTATTGCTTAAAACATTCATTTATTTCTATATTCTAATGCTCTATTTAAGTTTTCAAAGAGCGAAAAACAAATCAATGGATTCATAATTTGAAATATCAACATATTTGAAATCGTTTGAATGAAAAGTTCTTGTTTCTGTCTTATATTCGGTTATAATTATGGTCAGTATGAAATATAATTATTGTTTTATTTAATTCTATCAATAATAATAAAAGATGTTTCTTGCTAATAATTATGAACAGAGGCACTTCCTATCAGTCAAATCTATAGAAAAAAACTTGAATCAATAAATAAATCTAGGATATTTTTAGACAATATAGTCGAGAACTAGAAAAGAAATTTAATTATCATATCCTCATTAGAGACATCAATATATTCTTGTTGGACTGCTACGAGCAAACTAAATTTAGAACTTTTTTTAATACTTAAAGTGTTGTATAGGAACATTTGTTTTTCTGTTTTTCAAAACCGAAATTTCAATACTTACACATCCTTTTTCAACTAAATGTGTTAACATAACAATGACACGACTATTTTGTTCCCAAACCATTTGCCAAAAATGTTCAGATGTTGTTGGAAGTGGACCCTTTTATTTAAATAGAATAAATATTAACAAAATAATAAACAAAAAAATGCTCAGATATGTTTTTTTTTTTACTTGTGTAAGAATATAATTTCGATTTGCCCAAGGTACTTGAACATAATTTGCATTGATATAATCATTTGAACCTCGTTGTAAACGTACACGAGTATCATCATCTGAAAATAAAACATAAAAATAAAATAAAAAAAAATGTCAATTTTAATAAAGAATTCATACAAGGTAAAACATCACGAAATCGATTCAATCCTCGATTCATACTTAATAATGCAATATCATTTTTTTTTTCTAATGTTCGAACACCATGATCATTTGCAAGTTTCTTAAAAAGAAAGAAATCTAAATTTACTCATAATATATTGAAAAGAAAACTAACACGAAATAATGTATTCCAACCATTTTCACGTTCAATTCTCTGAAATTCTTCTTCAATATGTGACATTTTTTTTTTATCTAGAAATCAAATAAAATATTTTACTAATCGATAAGTTTTTTTTCATAGTCAGATATTTATCTTCCATTTACATATAAATAATTTATTTTTCTAAGCATACTTAACATTCTATTATTCTACAAACAAAAAAAAAGTTTCTTATCAATCATTTTTTCTTTGTCATAAGCATCGAATGACTTCTTCTAATATAAAGTCTTCTTTACTGTTCACAGTATTGTATATAACGATGAATTAATAAATCAATGAATTGCAAAATAATGTTTCATAGTCTTTTAGTCTAAAAATGTCATTGCATAACATCAACAATATATAAATCAATGTGATTCTTAGTATATAATCGCACAATGAATCAAACATATTATAAATTTATAAGTGCTGTTCTTACAGCGTTACGTATTCTCACTATCAATCAATTATGAACAAATAAAAAGCTTAATGGAGAAAATTTTGACATTGATACATTCAAAATTCTAGAGAATGTTTTGTTATTATTTGATAACTCTATATCTAATAGAGATTATTTTCTTTTCTCTACTCATATTTTTGAAGTACGAAAATTTTCTCTAGTAAGTTCTCTAATATAGTGTCTCAAGAAACTCGTATATCTATCATGTGATCTATCATAATCTTGAATAGCCGATTAATTTCATTCATAATGGATACATCAAAACTAAAGAATAACTCATAAAAAAATAATTGATTAATAAATAATACATTATCTCTAAAATGATTATCAATATTCTATTCCAGGTACTATTCTATTTTGTATGAGAATATTATCATGCGTATACTTGTGAAACCTATTGTTAATATCTCTAATTGTTTTTTTTCTTACGAGGTCAATTTTTTTCTCTTGATATACTTTTCTCGATGTATCTTAATTTAAATCATTATTGTTTATCAACATTATACCACACATCATTGATTTGATAATGCATGATCAATAAATCTTTTATAGTTAATTAGTTTAAGAGATCATTGCTAAATCATAATTGACTAAAGATAATCACGAATAATAATTTTGTTTTATATTAATCTCTACATTCCTACCTTACATACAGATTTTCTTTCGTCTAAATAAATAGAAAAATATTTTTCTTGTTTCAAATGAAAATTCTCTCTCGAAAAAAAAATAATAAAACTTACTGTTTTTAATCAATCATCATCGATCCAAGCATCCGTTTTCAATCAGTCTGAAAGAAAAACAATTTTCTACAATGACTCATATTTTTTATTTTTTTCGTTCTTCCTTCTTCTGAACATACACATACACACACAAAGGTTCAGACAACAACAAAGAAAACAAAAAAAGAAATTGAGTATCATTTATATATGTGTGTATGTTGAAAGTAAACGATCAAAAGAATGAACTGTTCACTGTATGCTTATATAACGGATAAATATGTATATATGTATATATATATATATAAATATGAATAAATAATAACCTGTCCTGTGTATTTGAGAAAAATTATATACAATAAAATCAGAAAAAAAGAAAATCTCCTGTCTTGAATTGTGTATAGTTCTACTCAACAATGTACTACACAAAAAAGAAACATTTATTTTATCCATCTAAGTAAAAGAAGAGAATGTTTAAGTAAGCGTGAATTTTTTTCTTCATAAAAAGAGAAACGAACAACAGCGGGGAAAAGAGAAAAAAGAAAAGATACAACATCAATGCATGAATACACAGATGCGCACGAAAAATCGAAACTAATGCAGTTGATTTATTGTCATATAAAAGTGTTTTAACAGCAACCACCTTTTTCATTTGCATTAACATTTGGACGATTAGTTCCAGGTGCTGAATTAAGATTTTGAGGGCCAATTTTAATACCATTAACCTTAAGAAAAAGAAAACAAGTCAAATTCTAATAAATAAAATTCTAATTCAATTTTTACTTCATTTGTTGGATCAAAAACACCTTCTTGAATTTTCGTATAAATTTCACGAGCTGTATTTATGAATGCCTTAAATCGAAAGAAAACGTAAAATTTTTATTCTATTTCTAAATAAAAAAAAAAGCAAACCTCTTCAACATTTGCTGCTGTTTTAGCTGATGTTTCCATAAATATTAATCCATGTTCACGTGCAAATGCTTCACCTTCTTCTTTTTGTACTTCACGTCGAGCAAAAAGATCACTAAAGAGAAATACTCCGAATAGAACTTTCTGCCAAAAAAAAACCCTGCTAGAAATGAATAATCTTACCATTTATTTCCAATAAGCATAATAACCATATTTGAATTGGAATGTTGTCGTGCATCTTCAAGCCAACTTGTTAAATGATTAAATGTATGACGTCTAATTTTAACATAGGAATATATTATTTTAATATCAAAATAGATTTTTTTTTAATTTTACTGTGTTATATCATAAACAAGTAGAGCACCAGCTGCACCACGATAATATGAACGAGTTATTGAACGAAAACTTTCTTGTCCAGCCTAAGAAAAATTCAATTTTTCTTTTAAAAGTTTTTTTTTTTTTTTTGTCATAAAAACTAAACTGTATCCCAAATTTGTAATTTTATTTGTTTTCCATCAATTGTTATCATACGTGCGCCGAATTCCACACCTAATTAAATTATATGTCAGTCAAAAATATAATTTAAGTACAATTTATCATACCAATTGTTAAGTCATGTACAGGTTGAAAACGTTTATCGGTAAATTGAAGTAATAAACATGATTTACCAACACCTTAAATAGAGAAAAAAAAAACGAGACAATCATAATCAATATATGATTTAATTTAAAATCAAACCCGTATCGCCAATAATAATATATTTAAAAAGATATGCATAAGCCATTATCTGTACTGAAAGTTGTCAATAATTATTTGTTTTACTTGAAAGGTAAAAAAAGAATCTAGAAGAAATAAAAATATAAATGTTTATATCAATGATGATTCATGATAGAATCTCCAATGAAACATCAGCTGCTTTGCAACGTCACCATCTTGAATATTTATGATCAAGTGACTTCGAGAATGCAAAATATTATGTCATCTATTTATGTGTGTGTGTTTTATTTTTTTGGTTTAACTACTGACATCTAGTTTTTATTATGGAGGACGATCCCAGTGTATCGATTGGAATTTATTAAATAAGCAATCGAAATTTAATCATCAATTTCGATAATTGTTTTCTCAAATCGAATTAGATTATACGGTTGCGGCTATTTGAAATGTGAGCAACATCTTTGTTATAAGGTTTTTTAAGTATAACTCGTCGATTTACTTGTGAAAATGTTGCTTTTGACGTATTCAAACGATAGTTTTGTAGTGAAACTTAAGAAAATTGGGTTTGAAAATATAAGAAAAATTGAAATACATCAAACGTATCAAGTTTGCGTAGTCTCAACGTTTACTGAACTTGGTTTTTGCTTTTACGCACCATATAATTCTAGAAAAAAACGGATCCATGTTGAACGATTAACTATATCGAACTCCAGTCTCGTGTCATATTAAGAATTCGCAAAGAAATTAATACTCAAAACTAATTTTTGGTCGAATTTCAATCTTTGGGAAACCAAAGGCTAGAGTATTCAAAAATAATGGTGAGAGATACAGAGACCACAAAATCATTTTTGAATACTAAGTATACAAATGGATACAGATTTTTGTGTTGATTCTTAATATGATATTCGTTTCTTTTGAAACTGAAGTTCTGATTATGAAAACCTTTGAATACAAACTCGTTTTTATGGCTTGTTTTTCATACATTTATGACAAATAAAATTAAATATTTGTATAAACATCGAGGCTAGCGAAATTCGATATGTTTGGTTTATTTCAAGATTTATAGACTTTTCTGATATTTTTAAGCCCAACTTTCTCAAATTTTACTTATATGTCAAAAACAAGATTTTTGTAGGTAAACCGATAAGCTCAATTACCATCACTATAATTATTTAAGAAAAGGTTGTTTATAATACCTATCATTAATTTGCTAGACTTAAATCTACAAAAAAAAAGAAAGTATTTCTTTTTTTCTCATTGAAGATGGTTCTTACAAAGCAATATGATCGTCATGCGCCGGAAAAAGTCTTTGGTATTATCGGAAGTGGTAATGCAAATAATATTGCTCTATTACCATCAAATATAAAATCAACTTCACGTCGTATATTTGTTCCAGCATGTGAAAGTGTTCTTTTATGGGATCTCAAAACTCATTCACAGGTATTTATTTTCTTTTACTTTGTTTTTTTTTGTTCTAAATGAATTAAATTTAAGATAAATACATTTGTTGATGAAATAACATCATCAACAGTATCAAAGAAAAAAATTCGTGAAGAAGCAATTATTGTTAGTGTTAGTCCAAATGGTAAACATTTAGCTGTTGGATATCAAACTGGAATGATTAAAATATTTTCTATAACACAAAATGATACAACTGTGAATTTTCATGGACATAAATCAACTATAACTACATTAACATTTACACAAGATTCAGCAACACTTATCTCAGGTTCTAAAGTATGAAAAAGAAAAAAGATAGATTCTTATAAAAACAGATTTGTTTTGTTTTTCTTTTCATTATAAGGATACAGATATTATTGCTTGGGATCTGATTACTGAAGCTGGTCTTTATCGTCTTCGTGGTCATAAAGCACCTATAACAAAAGTTATTATCATGACTAGTCAATCAGTACTTATTTCAAGGTAATGTACTATCGAAAAAAAAAATCGTCATTTTATTTTATATAGAATTGTTTTCTAGTTCAAAAGATATGACAATCAAATTTTGGGATATGTCTATTCAACATTGTTTTCATACAATTGTTACACATCGAACAGAGGTTTAATTCGTTTTTTTATTTGAGTTGTTATTTTTGTTTTTGAAATATAGGTGTGGAGTATTGCTTTAGCACATGATCGATATTTAATTACTGGTTGTTCAGATAATGAATTACGATTTTTTGCTTTACGTTCTACTACAACAGTAATAAGAGTTTTTCTTTCATAGATTATTGAAAATTTATTTCTATTATTTAGGATGAAGATGATACTTTTATGTTTCCTCCAAGAAAAGATGAAAAGACAAGCGAAGATCAAGTAAATATTTAGAATTTAGATTAATCCGAAAAATAACAATGATTTGAATCAATAAATTTTTGAAAAACAATTAACGAACCATTGATATATATATATACATATATCGATGATCACGAATGAATAGAAAAAAAAAAAAGAAATATCAATATGAAAAAGTTCTTTGTTGCAAATAGCATTTTTTTGAAGTTAACAGGGAATCCTAAGAACGAGTATTTTATCTAGCATGAGGGATGGACGTCCTACCGAAGATCTGATTGATCCTTCTGAATCACTCTGCCAAAAGAGGAAATCAAGATTTCAAAATTCTACTATTTCTTTCTTGATATTCTGTCATGCAGCGGAAATGTGAATATTAATGAATAACTGTACGAATAAAATCTCAAATCTAGTGTTCATTCTGATAATTTTTCTCTTATGTAGAAAGTGTATAAAATGATTTTTCGGTTCATTCTATTTTTTTTTAAGATACCTCTTCATGTTCAATCTATTGGTTCACTTGTTCGTAAAAGTAAACAACGAGTATCAAGTTTAAATGTTGATAATGATAGTCGTATACTTGCTTGTCATGTAAGTTAGTTTATTTAATATGATTTTTTTATTGATTTATATTTTTTTAGGGTGTTGAATCATTTGGTGAATTTTTTCGTATATCAACTATTGATGAAGTTCGTACACGTCTTCGAAAACGTTTATTAAAAGCACGAAAACGAAAAGAAAATGGTGATGAAAATAAGTATATTATTTCTATTTCATTATTATGAAAATAAAAACTAAGGAAAAAAATTTTTTCTTATGTTTTTTTTTAGTGAAGAAGAAATTAAAATTGATTGGGATATATCATTAATATTTACATCATTATGTGAAATAAAATTCGATGGAAAAATTCGAGCTATGGATCTTTTTATGGATACAAATATCATATGCAAAGTAAAAAATTTTTTGTTAAATTTTATTCAAATAAATTAATATTTATTTAGATAATTACACTTACATTAAATAATAAAATTGATATAAATTTATTAAATATTCAAAATAAAAATATTGAAAAATTACCATCTATTGAAAAATCTGCACATAGAACAGAAGTTCGATGTTTAGCATTTAGTTCAGATGATATGCTTATTGCTTCTGGTAGTGGAGAATCACTTAAAATTTGGAATAGGTTAATTTTATTTTAATTACTATTATATGAAAAAAAAAAAATTCTATTTAGACATAGTTGTGAATCTATACGAACAATTCCTTGTGATTATGCACTTTGTTGTATGTTTTTACCTGGTGATCATTTGGTTTTAATTGGATGTAAAGTAAGATAATCTATAAAATATACGTTTTCATTTGATTAAAAACAAATATTCATTTTTTTTTTAGAATGGTTCACTTCAAATAGCTTCACTTGATTCAGCTTCAATTGTTGAAACAGTTCAAGGACATGAAGAAAATCAATCTGTTTGGACAATGTGTATGACACCTGATCGAGTATATTTATTTGATTATAAGAAATTTTTATTGAATAATTTTTTTTTTCTTTCTAGCAATCATTTTTAAGTGGTGGAAGTGATAAAAAAATTCAATTTTGGAATTTTGAATTAAAAGATGAAAAGGATGATAATTCGAAAAAAGTAAAATTTTATTTTTTTATTCAAAAAAATCTATTGAACTTGTTGAGAATTCTTATAGCGAAGATTTTTTGTTCAAGAATATGATTTTAATATTAATGTCGGGCATGATTATGACTTGTCGAAATCGAATTCGGATCGCTGTCTTTTATATCCGATCGACATTTGGCAGACACTTATACAGAAATGTATACAATTTAGTTTCTTTCATAAACAGCAAGAAAAAAAACAAAAGATTATCTTCATTTCCATAAAAAAAATCAAGACATTCAGAATTCACTTGGTGTCTTTCTGATTCTAAAATCGAATCAATTTCGCTACGTGTACGTTTTCTTGTTGCTGAAATTGAATGCAGTGTCATGTCATGATTGTATTCAGTTACTTTGCGATATGGTGCATCATCATTTGTAAATGAATTTCGATTAAAAACGAACTCTTTTAGTAGAATAACATCTCTTTCCACTTCTGTAATCTGTTCTCAAATACAATAACTTGCTCAAATTTTCACTACTATACTTTTACATAACTTAGTAATCTGAAAAGTTAAAATATATTGATCGATCGAGTCGAGGTATAAGATCATACCTGATTCCATGATTCGAGCCGAGTTGGGTTCTGAGTACCATTGAATATACACAGGCAATGTCGATTATAGGACGTTCTTGGATAGATTTGTACTAATGCGTTTTGAAAGTTTATTATGAATGAATTTCATGTATTCTACAGTTCTATGCATTTAATAACTAGCGAGTTTTCTTGTGAAAAATCCTATTAAAACCGAAAAATAATCTAAAGACACGAAAATAATCATGAAAATCATTGGTAGTTTCTATAGATTTACATAAAAAAACAATGTATATTATCTTTGAATAATATACGATATATTTTTAACAAATATAATCAATATATGCATTCTCAAAAAAACAATTGCTGTATGAAGAATTAATCAATTTCAAATTGCTTAGAATTTTTATTAAAAAAATATTTTCTAATTTAGGTGAGAAAACGTTTATCATTCGAACAAAAACGTTCGTTTGATATTGGTGAAGATGTTCTTGCATTAAAAATTACGTAAGTAACATGTTTCTTCTATTATTTAAAAAACGAACCAATTTTTTTCATTTAGTCCTAATAATCGATATTTTGTTGCAGCATTAATGGATACAACTGTCAAAGTATTTTTTATGGATTCATGTCAAGTAACATACAAAACAAATTTTCTTAAAAAATTTTTTTTTTTTATTTAATTTTTCTATTTAAGATGTTTCTTTCATTATATGGACATTCTCAACCAGTACTTTGTCTTGATATATCATCAGATAGTCGTCTTGTTATAACTGGTTCAAGTGATCGTAATATTAAAATTTGGGGTTTAGATTTTGGTGATTGTCATCGATCATTATTTGCACATGATGATACTATAACAGCAATACAATTTGTACCAAAAACACATTTATTTTTTTCTGTCAGTAAAGATAATAGATTAAAATATTGGGATGCTGATAAATTTCTTCATATACAAACATTAGATGTTCGTTATATTTTTTTTCTTTTGAAAATTGAAAGAGATTTTGGTGTTTTTTTTTTTGTATGTAGGGTCATTGTGGTGAAATTCGTTGTATGTCAATAACAAATAATGGAATGCATATTGTAACTGCTGCACATGATCGATCGATTCGTTTATGGGAAAGAACTGAAGAACCTTTGATACTCGATGAAGAAAAAGAACAGGTAATTCTTTTTTTTGTTTTTGGTTACATTTTCGTCTAAATATTGACTGTATCGGTATCGGTTTCGCGAAAACTTATTTAGTTTATGAAAACAGAAACGTCTGAATAAGTCTAGTTGTCATAGATTTAACATGCTTGTCTGTCTATGTTCTTTTATATGCTAATATTATGATGATAATTGAATGACAGTAGAAGATTATCTTTATTAGAAGACAAGAAAGTCACGTATAATGAAATGATATAATTATAAGAAATATTGATTGATTTAATATAGTATATGCCTGTTGAGAAATGACAAAAAAAAAATACTACAATAAAAGAAGACTCTGTTTTTCAGGAAGAAATTTTTGAATGAACTCTATGAACCAATTACAGTGGGCTTATTAAGTCTTGCTTTATTATGACAATATAATTAGGAATCAGAGAGCAGTAGAATTTAGTCAATAATTCATGTAATATAATAATAATTAATAAGATAGTATCAACAGTAACTTAACGAAAAGAAGAAATAATCTACATTAATACATAGATATGACTTCCAGTGGCAAAAATACTCCGAAGTATATTTTGACCTGTTCAACTCTAAAAAAGAACTTTTTTTTTGTATTAAACATTCGAGAAAAACATGATAGACGATCTCTTTGGATCTATGTTATAGTTAACTTCAGAATTACATTTATATACCTTAGAACAGTATGACATTATTTCGAGCATGATTCAAAATTGTGGAAAACAGTTATATCTTGGTTATAAAGACAAGAAAGAAAGTTCTTATCACCTAGTGAAGATAAATGATCGTACAAGTTGAAATTTGTGCAACAGATTAAAACTTATAAATACATACGCTTCGTATGATCAAATGATTAATCAATTTCATACTTTTTTTTTCTTAGGAACGTGAAGCTCAATTTGAAAATGAAATGGAAAATGATGAATTTATATTACCTGGTGAAACAAATAAAGAAATTGGTTTAGCTACCTTAAAAACAATTGAAAGTCTTAAAGGTGTACGTTTATTCAAATTGTTCTTGTTGAATATTCTATTTCTTTTTTTTCATTTAGGCAGAAAGTATTATTGAAGCACTTGATATTTGGCGTGAAGAAAAATTAAAACTTGCTGAACATGAAACAACACAAAAAGCATTAGGAAAAGAAGTAATTTAATTTTTTTTTTATTTCTAAGAGAAAATAATCTTATCCTTTGTCAATTAAGATACTTCCACCACCACCACATATAATGTTACAAGCATTAGGAAGTGGTTATACAGCTGAACGTTTTGTACTTGAATCATTAAGAAAAATTTCAGCAAGGTATTTAGTTTTATGTTGTTCTCTTTAGTCTTAAGTAAAATTTTTAGTGATTTGGAAGCAACACTTCTTCTTCTACCATTTGATTATGTTCAAAAATTATTATCATTACTCATTTATTATCTTGATCGATTTCAATCACCAGAATTATGTATTAAATGTGCAGTATTTTTAATCAAGTAAAATTCAAATCTTTTTTAATTTATAAATCTTTTTATTTTTCTTAATATAGAATTCATCATGGTGTATTAACAACATCTCATCAATATTTAAATATTGTTGAACAATTACGAACACATTGTATCGATACAGTAGAAAAATTACGAGTAAGTTTTAAATAGAAATAAAAATTAAAAAAAAATGATTTGATTTGTTTTTTTTTTGTTAAGAATAATGTTGGATTTAATCTTGCTGGTTTAAAATTAATTCAACGTCAAATTGAAGAACAAAATGATGTTATTCTTTTTGCTGATGCAACACAAAAATTAACATCAAATGAAACAAAAAAGAAACGTAAAAAAGGAAAATCATCAGCTACTATTTTGACTATTAAAGGAACATCAGCACTTGCTTGATGTTTTTCATTGTTTTGTTTTGTTGTTATCTTCTAAAACAATTTAAAAAAAAAATATGTTGAAGATTTTGCCGATAAAAAGAAAAAAAAAAACTTTACTTAATATTACTACTCATAGAATATGTGTAGTTTTGACTGAAGAAAAACAATAATTTATGTTATTCATTCATAATTATATTACAAGAAAACCACTTCAGTTGCCCTCTTCCGACTTCAATGATCTTTGGCATATAGATATGGCATAGTTTGTCAATAAATAACTCTAAAAGAATTTATATTCTTATTGAAATTTGACTAAACTATTGAATTTTTAATATGTCTGTTTTTTTAGAGATCTCAAGTTTTCAGAAAACTTGTATTTTCAAATTTTGATTTGTAACTTTGTGCATATAGAGGACTTAGCTAGATTAGCTTCTTGAGTTTTTAACAAAACCTTTTCGAGATATGAGACAATAAAGGTATAGACATTTTTGTATGCATAGTTTATACAACATACACTTTTTGAAAACTTGGTATCTCGAAGAGACATTGTTCAAAACTTTTGAATCGTGTTACGAAACTTATTGAATTCTCTATATGCACAAATTTTCAGATCAATATTTGAAAATTAGATGTCCTACAGGAATTTCTAAAATATAGACAGATTAAAAACTACATAAAAGATCAGTTAGCGAAAACACATGTTCTAGCGATGTTCATATAGCAGAAACACACCAAATTTATAATTCATGAGAAACAAAAGCTACCGCTATCGAATAACCGATAATGAAAGCTATGTCAATTTGATTTTTTTTTCATTAAGAATAGTCAGTTTTTCGAAAACTAGAACTATTGAGAAAGTTTAATCAAAAATTTTCGAATCCGAGGAATTCGACTTCATAGGCATATTATCGAAACGCTCAAACTTGATTTCTAGAAACCAACGATAAATTTGATCCTTTTCACATCGAAAATCTTTGATCAAATTTTATAAATAGTTATTAGTTTCAGAAAATAGACTATTCTCAATGCACCACAGATCAGATTTACAAAATTTTCATGACTGATTACTCCGTTGTGGCACTTTTTTCTCTTACAATAGCTATAAATCAAAAAAAGATTACAGCGTAAGTTTATATGATGAACTCTGTAGCTCGCATTGATTCAATTTGATTTACTTCTGTTTTTCAAATAAATAATTTCTTTAGGATAGAAAGACAAGACTGAACAAGAAATTATGAATGATTACCAATAATATCGCTATAATATATACTTCAATTTTTATTTGTTTTTTACAATTAACATGCTACATCTATATTGAGCAGCAATCAATATCTGCAAATCTTCCTATATGCAATTATATACAAATAGCCTTGAAAATATAAAAAATTTTTGTCTAATTGACATCTGAAAGAGACTATGGTCGCCAACAAAGCAAGCATCATAGTTATTGATGGACATATAATATCACAACTTTAACAGATTTCTTTAAATCCCAATAAGATTTTTCTCCTTATTGAAGAACAAATGATCATTTGCCAGGCTTTTGAAGATAGTAGATAAAACGTTTTCTTTTGTTAATCAATGAACCATTGTATATATTTTAATGCAACAATAGTTCTTTTCATTAATAAAATAAACGTAAATACAAAAAAAAAGTGCTCATTCGATTACATGATTTTTTTTCAATGAATATTTTTGGTAAATGTACTGAATTCAATTATGGACCAGATATTCGCTTGGAAATAGAGACTGAAAACTAACCGCAATTGAACTTCAACTACTTTTTCAAAAATGAAGTTAAATCAAATTGAACCCGAACATATTTTCAAAAAGATAGTCAAATGCAATCAAGCCTTAAATGAAAAATGACTAATTGAGCTATTATCAGTGTAGCTAAAAGAATGACATGCTGTTGGCAAAGGTAAAAAGAGCTTTTATTATTTGTTTTACATGCTTAATTTAACCTTCGAATAATGATAAGAGTTCCGCTAATTTTATTCATGACGACGCATCATTTCAAGATAGCACAGTTCTTTTACTCTTTTATTTCGTTAACTCCGCCATTTCTCTTTACTCTAAGTGGTGTAAGATTAATAATAGTCCCTAAAAAAAACCCTTCATATTTATCTGTTTAATCTATCTATATAATAATTAGTTTTATTCGGACGAGTATCAACTCTAATATGATGTCTCTGATCAACTTAAAAATCAAGTTTTGATCTATCGTCTACTGTTGTTTACGTTGAAGTATTACTATTCGAACCAGTGAAACTTGTTTTAATTCAGTGTCTCGGTTCCGAGATTTACCCAGTTTCTGTAATATTTTACGAAAAATTCTTTACTAAATTAGCCAATCGAACATGTGGAAGCATTCTAAAACCAAATGTTAAGAAGCTCCAGACTAACCTAAACTATTTCAGTATCCAAAAATTTCCAATGACAATCTCGCAGCAACCTTGAACATACTACATTCCATTAGGGTTATATTATATATATTAGTATAATCATGGGCGGCGCAAGGTCAGTTTTATAGGGGTAGCAATAAACTGTTAACTGAGTTCTATCCCCCCGCCCCCCATTCAGTTCGATGGAAAATTTTTTTTTCGCGAGAACTTAACTTCTCGAATATGCCGTATGTAAAGCTTGAGCATTAACTCCTCTGGTAGTGCACTAAGCTCACTTTAATTATTTTATGCACTTTTTATTGAATAGATTTCAGGATTGACCCGACCCGGGGACTGTGGGTGTTGTGACAACCTTCCTATAATTGAAAATTTTTGTTCTTTTTCAGCGAAGTCGAAATTTTTTGCGTTCTGTTAAAAAAATTATTTTTATTGGAAAATCTGGGACAATTCCCCAAAAAATTGCGACAACCCTCAATTTTGTCTACATCGGGCCAGCCCTTGTAGACTTACTTCTTTAATTTTGGTCTGGGAACACTATTAGATCTAACAAGTGTTTGCACACTTACGATAGCATCAGTCTCAATTTCATAATATTATTCTAACGGGTGTCCATAATAAATGGCCGGTTTTTATATTTCATATTTTAATCTCTAAATATGTTTTTTTTAAAACCGGGTATACCATAAGATATAGCGTGAAAATGTCTACAGTTTTCAAAGCAGAGATGTCCATCGCGGCTGAAAATCTGCCGCTGCCGCGCCGCGGCCTTAGAAAAAAAAAGCTGCCGCACCGCTGCCGCGCCGCGACGGTTTATAAAAAAATGTTGCCGCGACGCTGCCGCACCGCGATGACTTATAAAAGAAACGCTGCCGCGCCGCTGCCGCGATGAATTATAAAATAAACGTGCCGCCACCGCGCCGCTGCCGCGACGGTTTTCAAAAAAGTGTTTCTCATTTCACTGCTGTGACTATATTTGACCAGAGATATGGGTACTAGTCCATCAGATTTATTCAATATCAGGGCGTTTCATTTGTAAATCCTGAAATTCTATTAAATTCATACAGTTTTTCAATGTTCTCCAAAAAAACCCTGCCGCTGCCGCGCCACTGCCGCGATGGTTTTTTAAAAAACCTGCCGCTACCGCGCCGCTGCCGCGATGACTTTTTAAAAAATCTGCCGCTGCCGCGGTGATTTTTTAAAAAACCCTGCCGCTGTCGCGCCGCCACCGCCATCGCGGCAGCGGCGCGGCAGCGGCAGCGGCAGCGGCAGCGGCAGCGCCGCGATGGACATCTCTGTTTCAAAGTAAAGCTTATTTTAATCGTGAACGTTTTGTTTTGGAAAATAGTAAAATTCTATTTCATCAATTTTTACAATTGCAAAATGGGCATTCTTGTTTCTTCTATTTTATGTTTTATCACCTAATGCGTTCTCTTCAAACACTATCGAATAAACCATAAGATGCGGCGTGAAAAGCTCAACAATCTGTAAAATAAAGTTTATTTTAATCGTATACTTTGTGCTTTGAAAAGAAGCAAGATTCTGTGAGACCGATTTGTGTAGCGTCGAAAATTGATTGCACAGAATTTCGTTTCTTTTGAATAGTGGCATAACTATGGTAGGGCATGATTGGGCGCCGTCCAACTGCCCATCTTAGTTTTGTCAGCTAAATTTCTTTATGAGCCCAACTACTCCACAGACATCGTTCACCTACGCCTAATTACCAGATATTTAAGCGATACGGTGCCCTATCACTGCCAAAATCCTGGTTACGGCATTATTTTTGAAAAGACCAAGCACACAATTAAAATAAGCTTTGCTTTATTTGATTGTAGAGCTTTTCACGCTGCACCTAGTGCTATTTTCTGTTTTTCTAAAAAGTATTTAAAGATTCAGATATGAAATAGAAAAGCAGAGCATTTATTATGGAGTACTTGTTATATATAGCAGGAAAACACATACACCAAGATAGCAATAAACAATTCCTGAGACTAAGATACCATCATCATACATAAACTACAGAATCACATCGAATATATTTATGTTAAGTAAAATTTTTAACGTAGGATATACAAAAAGCGTAAAATATTAAAGAAAGCAATAAGTTTTTATTGCTTCTAATAATTTATTTTAGGGGTTGCAATTGCTAACCATTGCATTGCTGGCGCGCCGCCTATGAGTATAATGATGAATTGAATAACATATTTCTACAAATGAAAATTACTGCGAATGATGTAAGCCACAAAATAATCAAAGAATGCGAGAAAAAAATTATATTCATATATTTATTATTTAACTGATGATTTATATATTTAGCAAGTTGATAATTTTCGAATAATAATAAATAAACAAAAAATAAGAAGAATTAACATTTAATCATTTTGATATTCGAATTAAAATACATTATAAATTGTAACACATACAGATTTAATTGATAATATAATATTTCAACAAACAAGTAAACATGTAAATATTATTACATTCTTTTTTTTTTTTTTGCTGAATTAACTCATATTCTTATTTGTATTATTTTTGACGCTAATCATTTTCTCGATTAACTTGTATAACAAAATAATGAATATTATTTTTATCATTAAACGATTAAATATGAATAATTTTTCAATTTTGCTCAAACTTACAAATAGAATAAATGAGAATACACAAAAAGAAAGAAAAAAACAAAAATACACAAGAATTAAAACATAATCTATGAAGGAATAAAATATTCATTGATTTTCTTTTTCACGTCGTCTTCGAACAAAGTCCACCGCTATTTTATCGGTTATACGTTGTTCTAATATTTCAACAATACGACTTCGTACAACTAAAAAAAAAAAAATTTTTTTTTTTTTTTTTTAATTTTACGAAACAAAGAATTCTTGTTTATCTAACCTTTTGGATGTGTTAATGCTAATTCAATTTGTTTTAATTCATCTGCAACTCTATTGTCAGTATTAATTCCAGTTATTTTCCATATTTCAAGGAATGCTTCACCTTCAAAATCATTTGACCACATTAAATCATGATCCATTACTACAAAATGTACGATTCCACCGGATAAACTACATTCTTTTTCTGTTAATCGACTACAAACATTAAAAAAAAAGAAGACAATCGAAATATTAATGTAAAAAGAATTTTATTTTTATAACATACAATTCAAATTTTTCATTAAATTGTGGATTAAGAGATTTTTTTACAATTGATGTTTGTTGTTTTTCAATATGAGGATATAAAAATCTTGGACATAATTGTACTTCAACATATGGATCACTTAAATAAAAATTTTATATCTTTTTATATTTTTTTAATTTTTAAATTACCTTAAACCATTTGAATCACATGGTCTTAGATTTTTACATGAAATAACTTAAACAAAATAAATAAGAAAAAATTTAAATTAAATTAAATAAAAAAAAAGTTCTTAACACAATCTCTTTGGGATTAATATGCGAAATCTGATGTAGTTGCATTTGCCAATTACAAAAAGTTTGGTTGATTTTCTGACATATTTATTCATAACACTTTTATTTAATTCTTGAGAAGTGCAATAAGGAAGTGCTTTATATATATTTTATAACGAGACGTTATTCCTATTACTAAATTGCAGCTTCAAATTTTTGTGAATCTAGACCAGAGATGTCCATTGCGGCTGAAAATCTGCCGCTGCCGCGCCGCGACGGTTTATAAAAAAATGTTGCCGCGATACTGCTGTGACTATATTTGACCAGAGATATGGGTACTAGTCCATCAGATTTATTCAATATCAGGGCGTTTTATTTGTAAATCCTGAAATTCTATTAAATTCATACAGTTTTTCAATGTCCTCCAAAAAAAATCCTGCCGCTGCCGCGATGGTTTTCTAAAAAGCCTACCACTACCGCGCCGCTGCCGCGATGACTTTTTAAAAAATCTGCCGCTACTGCGCCGCTGTCGCGGTGATTTTTTAAAAAACCTGCCGCTGCCGCGGTTGCGCGCGGCAGCGGCAGCGCCGCGATGGACATCTCTGATCTAGACCCGAGTTTTGGCACTCTTTATGTATATGCATATGTGAAGTATCAAAGTTTTAGATATTTTTTCGGTTATTCTCAAAAACAAAAAAAAAGACAACGTATAGTTATTTCTTGTTGTTCATTTTCCCATCATTCGATACTCGACAGATTAAAAGTCTTCGATTAGTGGAAAACAGCATTATATTAATATAAAAGGAAATCAAACAATCAATTGATAAATAAAACTTGTCATTGAAATAGTTTTAGTTGTATTGATGTAAACGAAATCCAGTAAGTTGGAAGCTATAGATCCAGGTTTGTGTGGATTCGAACTTGATCTAGGCCAGAGTTTAGAAGTATTCGCAGCTCTCTAACTAATATAAGGTCTGTTATTCTATATTAACATCTGTCACGAATTGTAAGAAGTTCAACCTTTTATTTCTATACTTCAATATTATTTTTAGATTGCATTTCAGAACAAAAAAAACAAGACATACTTTCAATATACAATGTTTCTTCTTTTAAATGATAATAAGCTCGACAATATAGTCTTCCTAAGTCAAATTGATTTGAACTATTAGCACGATCTTGTTCTTGAACTTTTTCCTAAAAATAGATTAATTTATTATTTTATTTTTAATATTTATTTATTAATTTACTTGATAATACATTTTGATTAACGATTGTGTATCGGTAGATTGATATTTTAATAATTTTTTTACTAACTAATATATAAAGAAAAAAAGAAGAAGAAGTTCATTAGAAAATTAATATTCATTTTTGATATTACTCTGTATTTATCGGTTTTGAGAATATCTTTTGGTAAACAATGTTCTTCATTATTAAAATATTCAACAAGACTATCAAGAGCTTTTGATAATCGTGTATAAGATGAAATGGATTTCTAGATTTTTTTTTTCAATTGTTTTTGTTTTAATTAGATATATGAAATTAACATTTACTTACTGGTGCCGTTACACTTTCAACTTCACAAAGAAGTTGATCAATTAATACAGCCCATATAAGTTCTAATAATCTAAATAAATGAAGATTTACTTACATGATTGCAAATAGAACTTCAGTTTAGCAAAACATATTGCCGTTTGGAAGTATCATTAAAAAAACCAGTAGTTTTTGAACTCGTTATATGAGTAATAGATGGATCTTTTTAAGATAAAAGTTCTAAAAGAATTTTCTTTCATGTCTAGATATTTGTTAGATAAGACCAGATCTTTTAGAAATAGAATCTTAGAATTGTCATCAACCCTAAGCGATTGATGTATGACTAGTTTCAGCCAGAAAACTTCAGAAAAGGATTGAAATTTGGAAGCAAAAATTCGGATCTAATGATTGTATTTACTTGGTTTTGGTCGAAAACAAACATAACCAAAAGAAGCTAGTCATAGGATACGATCATACTATTTCTACTTTTGAGTTTCTAGCATTTTGTAAATTTTTCCGACTGGCTACAGAATATTTCCTGCTTTTCCGGTTGGAAATCAAACACTGGAATAATCGATCTCGAATGTTAATCAATGACAAACTTTCAGAGCATGAAAATGAGAACATTATGTTCTAGAATAGAACACATATACATCTACTTGTTGCCATGAAACATATGAAGGTGTAAAAGTAGAGGAAAATTATTCTAGGATGAAACCTATCAACTGATACCTTCTATTCGAGCTCATATAAAACTAATTAATAGGTTTATTTTGTAAATAAAACTTCTAAAAGGATGTGTGTGCTATAACCATTGTCTCAATGAGTTACGATTATTTTACTGAATTTACTTCTTTATAGTAATTTGAAAGTCTCAGTGTCTCAGCGAAAAAAAGAAAAGTTTCTTCTCAAAATACTAAATACTGAAATAAAGGAATTTTTCGAGTTTTTTTGTGAAACAAGAATCGTTTAGCAACTCTGTTTTTTTTTTGAAACCGAACCATCCACTACAAATTTCAAGATATAATAAGACCATGAGATCTATTTCTTAGTAAAATTTTCGACTAAAATTGCTTGATATAGTTTTTCTCATATTACCCTTCAATTTTTGAAATTTTATCAACAAAATATCAACTTGAATAAAGAATGTTAATTAAAAGGACTCTCGCATTATATCTAATCCTAGAGATCATGAAAACGGCTCCTTATTAAATATTTTGATTATATAGCAATCAACTCATAGCTAAGATACAGTATATTTAGCACTTTCAGGATCTTCTACAGAACTCTAACGAGGGAACCACCCAAGGTGTCAAAAATCTGTTGAGCTGAAATTTTGCCCACAAGTAGGAGATGCATAGACTAGAAAAAGCCTACAAGCATATGGGCCCAAGTTGGAATTTGACTGAGATATCGACTATTTACCATAATTTTCCTATAGGATCCTACTTGTCCGATAAAATCAAAGTTTTGAATTTAGACCTGAAACTTTGTCCACGCCAAGGTCCCAATCAAACAAGCTTGCCTACAAAGTTTCAGAACTCTTGGATAGACTATCTCCGAGACACTAGTATGTTAGCATAAAGACGCTTTTTTATGGATATAATGTTTCACATAGATATTTTGGCATATTCATATCTCGAAGATAGTCTATCCAAGAGTTCTGAAACTTTGTAGGCAAGCTTGTCTGATTGGGACCTTGGTGTGGACAAAGTTTCAGGTCTAAATTCAAAACTTTGATTTTATCGGACAAGTAGGATCCTATAGGGAAATTATGGTACATAGTCGATATCTTAGTCAAATTCCAACTTGGGCCCATATGATTGTAGGCTTTTTCTAGTCTATGCATCCCCTACTTTTGGGCAAAATTTCAGCTCAAAAGCTTTTTGATACCTCGAGTGATTTCCTCGTAAGATCATAAATCACTGTTCTATAAGTTTTTAGATTATTCAAATAGTTTCACTAAGAATGTTTTAACATATTTGCTAATTAAGCAACCAAACAACATTCTATACTCAAGTAATAAGACATTTGAGTCTCAAAACTATTTACAGCTTCTTCATTACTATATATTATTAATTAGTAATATTTGTAATCCATATATTCGTTTTAATAACTAATTGTCTTGTATAGATAAAACTTCATATTCTGTTTGGAGTTATTGTTCATATGAATCATAAATTTGTATAGAATTATCTGATCGTTCAGTATTTCTTGCAAAATAAGTTGATATATACCTAGTTAAATTAAGTCTAATTAATAATTCTGTATAAGGTGATAATTGATTATCAAGAAAAATAAATAATGGTTGAATAGTATCTTGAATAGTACTAGCATCAGGTGCTTCGCTAATATGAAATAAATATTGTTTTAATTCCATTTCCATATTTGTAATAACTTTACTTAAAATTCGATAAATTCTGTCAGTTATATCTTGACTACAAATAGCAACAATTGTTTCAATTTTTTTTCTATATTCATCAACAACTGCAATTGAATGAAATTTTTCTCCTGCTACTAATAATTTATCATAAGATAATTCAATTGGTAAAGCTTTAAATGATTCTCGTATACGTTCAATATTGTTTACAGTTAATGAAAGCTAAAAATTAAAAAAAAAAAAAAAGACATATATTTAAAAAAATAAAATATTTACTTCTTGTGTATAAATAGTTAAATCATTAGTATCATAAAATTTTTTTGCATTTAATTTTTCTTCCATTAATGTAGCATAAAGACGTGTTGCATTAGCTGCATCTTCAGTTATTTTAATTAAATATACAATTGAACCAAGAATATCAGGCCAAGCTAAAGTAATCATTCAAAACAAAAAAAAAAAAAAAAATAAGCGTTTTTTTTATAGATTTGAAAATATTTTAATTTTTTTAAATTCACCTAATCGTCTCCAAAATTGTGTCATTTGTGTAAAACAATTTGAAATATCTAATGATGATGATGTAAATTTATTATTTGTTGTTGATGTTAATGATAATGATGTTTCAATTTTATCTTTATCAAGAAAATATTCAATACGATGAAGAAGTTTATTTCGAGCAATTGATAACCATTTTTTTAATGCTACACCAAAATATAAATAATATTGATTGATTTTTAAATTTGATCGTTGACTAAATATGATTTTTTTATTATTTTTTTTTTAAAAGAAGATTATTAAAAATTTAAACATACGTTTCATTAACATATATTTTATATTTTGCAAGTTCATTAAGACTCAAATAAAGTTCAAATAATGATAAACTTGTTTGTTCAGCTGAAAAAGCAAAAGCAGCTATATCAGCCGAATCTGGTTCATTACTTTCGAATAATTTTAAAGGAGATTGATAAATTTGTTCACCAAGCTAATTATTATGTATAATAAATATATATATATATTTTAATTTTTAAATATAAATATACATACTTCTTCTTCAAGTGCTTTTATAACTATATCCATTAACTGAAATTACAATAAAGAAAAATAAATATTTTAAATACAAATAGAACGAGAAAGAAAAATACTTTGCTATCGATCTTTTTAAATGATATATGATAAAAAGCCAATTTAACAGTACTAAAATTCATATTAAATAATAAAATATTTAACATTTATAAATTAACATACGATTCAAATATTGGATTATAATATTTAACAGCCGAATGAGCTAAAATAATCAATATATTATTTCATAAAGTTTTATTAGTATTGCCACAGGCAAAAAGTGTTCTTGTTCAATATATTTCCTGTCTTGATTACTATCGACTTATAATGAAAGAACTCTAATCTATTCACCGGAATAGATTATTGAAAGTATGGACAGACTATGTAGGATTGACAAAAATGTAACACCTTTCAACACTAAAAACAACAGATCAAATAAGTAATTTAACAACTCTTTGTACTGTATAGAAACGAATTGAAAGAGAAGCAAGTTTTGATAATAATAAAAATTTTCAGGATGAATCTTTAGATTTTCATTTGTCTATCATCAGTATTGAATACATTTGAGAAAGTGAAGTATACCCATTTAGATATATATCGAGTAATCATTTAACAAAAATACAAACAAAAAACGTCTGAGATGCATCGAATAGTTTTTTTTTTGTCCTCACCGGTTATTCAAGAGCGGAATGACATGAATCATTTTTCTCATCTTACGACAGTCAAATTGATCGCTCTCGATTAGTCATATCTACCTCCAAATCACTACAGAAATTGTGTAATTCCTATTTCAGTACTATAGTGCTTTTGTGAACCATAATTGTTAATGAAGTTTTTTTTATCTATTGGCAGACTGTGACACGGATGTTGAGATTGTACATTACAGTTTGTAACAGCCTCGTGGACTTTCTGACATATTGTTCTTTAGTCATGTCATGATATCTCACATACATAATAAAGTATTCTACAATAGATAAAATAGTTCCATCGTGTTTAATATTTTCATCCCATAGGGATAGCACTAAAAGCTTTTTCTTCTCACTCTCTTAATGTCTATCGATGAATAAAAAATTCTAAAGGACTAGAAATTCTATATTAACATTGCACACCAAGTAAATATTCGTCATATTTATAAATTACAATGATGAGTAATAGCTTCATTGTGTTTCGATAATATAACTTGATGTCAAAGTAAATTGATAAAATAAATTAAACATATCTGAATGAATATTAATTTGATAGAAATAGGATTGTATTTAATTGTGAAGTGTTTTTGTAATAAATGCATAGTATTTCTTTTTTTAATCATATATTCAATCGTTTTCACTTAGAAAAAGATTAGTTTTAGTAATTTTAAAAAAAACTTACTATTTAAGGGTGTGGATATCGATCTTCCTAACCGTAGCCGTCCACACTCTTAATTGAAATAGTCATTGATATCAGTAAAAATACTTCTATAATCAATTTTTGTGAAAAAAAATAAACATGAAAAAACACGAAAAATCTATATTGGATTGAACTAGCATCACTAGTTGCAACACTGAGAAATGGCATTTTTATTATCATAATCTTAAGTATATGTCTAAAATGTAGAGTCATACATACAAATGATGCTATTAAGATTTTCTTAATATCATTGAGACTTATTGATAGCCAAAATATGAAGTCAAACGCTCAGAATCAATTCGAATACTTTTCTTATTGAGAATAAGAAAGAAATATTTCTTCTAAGACTTTTACAAATAAATAAATGAATTTGAAGTACAAATTATTTTTACCAAGTATTATTCATGTGATTCTAATTTACACGAAAACTTCTCAAGAACAAATTACATTTGTTTTCATCTCACTCTTATTCTCTTTATTTATTAATGAAATAAATATTGTTCTATTATAATAAATTTTCCTATAATTTCTTACCATCTGCAATTAAAACATAGACTAATTCACTTGTACTATGTAATACATCTTCATCTGACTAAATAAAAATAAAAATTTACTTTAACAAAATTTCAAAAAAAATCTTACTCTTAATCTTGGTTTTGTTATATCTGTAACCATACGATCAAACCATTCCATAGTTCCAGCCTTGAAAAACAAAAAAAATAAATAAAAATCAATATGTTATTTGTATTTCTTACTGTTATAATTAATGATAATTCATGTTGAAGACTATTTTGAAATGGAAAACAATAACGAAATACTTCCATACTATGTAATTTAGCAACAATTCTAAAAGTATCAAAAATATATGTTTACAAAAAATAAACTTTGAAATAATTTTAATCTTACGTTAAAAGTTGTTCAAGTCGTTCAATTGCAATTCTATTAGCAGCTGGAAAAAGTTCACGAACTTTTGCTAATTGTTTAAAACAATGATTTATAAATAATGTAAATGCTTCTCTTAACATATCACTTTCATCTCGACTTAATGATGTTGGTTGCCATGTTTGTTCTAATTGTTCTGTTATTAATAATAATAATTTATGTGTTAATGTACGTTCAAGATGTTTTTTTGAATATGCTATCCAACGACACATTTTACGTTGAATATCAGTTATATCACCTTGAATTGCATGTTGATGTAAAATTGTTTCAGCATCACGTGATAATTCACCTGACCATTTTGTTGTTTCACCCTACAATCAATAAAAAATTTCTTATTCGAAGATAATATCACGATTTTGTAATTTTCGATAAATGTTGTTGTCTATGAAGGACATGTAAAAAAAAACGAAAGATTTAACATGTGTTCTAAGTATAGCATTTTTCTAAATCCTTCCTTATAGGAAATTCATTATGATACAACTGAACAATGATTAAAATCTATAAGTTTATCTATAGAAACTTGTCATGAGCAATGATAATTCATTGATAATTAACTATAAATATGTTTTGTACTCTCTTACAAATTCATTTTTTTCGTTCCTCTTGTATTATATATATATACATTTATATGCACATAGTGCATCTGATTTACATGTTATTTTGTATTTTTCCAAAATAATCCATTTAGATGATGTTGAGAGAGCACATAGAGTAAAGCAAGAAAGAAATATGCCCCATTTAATGGTTTTCAGTTTTACAGCGAAGTTATATCTAAACGAGTTTTTTTTTTTCGAAAGCCAATTGTTTTCTGTAGTTGATAAGATTTATCAATGGTCACCAACTGTGTTACCAATAATAGATAATGACATAGCTCTAAATCGAGAAAACATTCTTAGTCGAAGTTCTAGTATCGAAACACATAATGTTAGATACATACTCATCATACAAAAGCATTATTATATAAATATATAATAATAACAAGATTGGTACTATCTACATGCAGAGTTCGAATAGTCGCATGAAAAGAATTTTTGATTGAAAACATTACCTGAGTTCAGAGCTACGTCTTCATCAATTATTGATAACACAGTAGGTGATTGATTATTTTGTGAAGCTTATCAGCTATAGAGAACAATCGACTTTCAAAAAAAGCCATGTTTAGGTATGTTCTCATTCTAAGACTGAAATGGATTCAATACAATATTTTCTTCTTAGCGTTATTGTTCGTGTTCTCTCTCTCGATATATATATACAATAATACAAAAGGAAAGCAAAATATTAGAGATTATAACAGAAATAAAATTAATTGCTTATATTTAATTAGACTGATAATTAGTTAAGAATGAAGTTCATGCTACAATAGTTGTATCGGATAAATGAATATAATTTATAAGTTTTTTTTTTCCTATGTCGTGAAAAGCAAAATTTTAGGCAATAAAAATCTAAACAAATATCTTGTTTTATTTTGAGTATTCTAGACAGAAAAAGTTATAGTAACATATCTCAATCTTTGTACATTTGCTTGATAAAACTAAAGCATTGTAAAGAATAACAAAAGGATCTCGTTTCAAAAGCAATTTACTCATATAAAAGATTCATCAGTCAGCATAAAATATGTTTGTACATGTTATAAGTAGATTTTTTTCTAATCTTACTAAATGACGTTGGTTAAGGAAAGTAAGCTAATCATATGGAAAGGAATCTTGACATAACATATCTGTCAAAGTTAGTTTTAAATTCTAACATATTCTATCTTATAATATAAGAACCTTAAATTTGTTTAATTCATGATCAATAAAAATTTGTAAAAGTTCAACATGTTGTTTAATATCAGTCCAATTATCTTCTTCAGATACTCCACGATCTTCACGTGTTGTTAAATTTGCACGAATATGAATTTGACCACGAACTTTTGAATTTTCACTTCGACCTTCAAGTGAAAACCATTTATCAATTCCTGTTGATGGAATTTCCTATTAAAAATATTAAAAAATCAATAAAAAAACAAAATTCAATTTTTCAAACATACAGTAATTTTTAAATTAACTGAACCTAAAAAATCATCAACATTAGAACTTTCATTAGAATTTGTTCTTGCTGATTGAGCAATTTGTTTAAAATATCTATTTAATCCTTTAAAACCTTGAACTTGATTAAGTTTTCTTGCTGCTTCAAATACAGAAAATTCATCATCATGATCCCATATATCCAAATGAAATGTTTCTGTTTTACTACTTTCAATATTACTGAAATATAAAAATTTTAAAATAAAATAATTTTTTTTTTTATAATGTAAATAAATCTTTTTATCAAACTTACAAACGAAATTTTTCCATCCAAACTGGATTTAATGTAGCTTTTTTAACATCAGTTGTTTGAATATATTTTGCCGGAAGTTTATCTCTTAAGCTACAATTATTTTGTGGACTTGAACCTGTTGATGATGTATTTTTTTCTCGTCCTTGTGAACGACGAATTGTTGATTTACGAAAACTTTTTAAACGTTTCATAAAACCAAGTTTACTATCCGTTGATCCTTCTTCATCAGATGATGCACCAACAGCACTTGATTGTTGAGGAAGATAAAATTTTTTAACTTCAGGTACAATACCCAACATACAATAAGGATCAGAAAATCCTATTTTAATTTTTAAATTAAAAATTTTTATGAGCTTTTTTTTGTTTTTCTCAAAAAAAAAATTTCATTTTACCATTTGCATCTTTTGCTTCTAGATCTTTAGCTTCAACAATTTCAATATTTAAAATTAATATTGGTGGCTAAATAAATTGATTATTTCAAAAAATTTCTTTAATCTTTGTTTGACTAACCTTTTCTTCACTTGCTTTAGCTAATAAACGTTGATGATCATTACTTAATAGTCCAAATGCTTCTTGGGCATAAGAATAGAGATCATTTTCTCCTTCACTATGTTTTGATATTGTCGTACCAATTTTATGTTGTATTGTATATAATGTTTCAATATAAAGTAATTCATATTCTTTTGATGTTATACCTTGTGGTTTTTCACCAAATGTTATTCGATATTCAGGAGGTATTTTTTCATTTTCAATTTCTTCCTTAAAAAAAAAACAAAAAGATTAAGAACAAATAAAGAATGCAAAAAAAAAAAAAAAGAAAAGTATTGCATTTTACATCTTTTTTTATTTTTTGTCGACGTTGTTCATGTTTTTGTGCAATTACTTCAAAATTTTCAAGAAACGAATTTTCATTATCATTTTCATACCTAATTAAATAAAAATATATAAAAAACAACAAAAAGATTTAATTTAAAATTAACCAGAAAACAAAACAACAATCAAAATCATTTCCATATACCGTTTAGTTAATGCAGCATAAAATTTTGATTCTTGTAAAGAAGCGAGAGTCATTGGTCACATATAAATTATAATAACGTTTCTGAAGATTATCTCCTATGACATGTTAACGAACGATATAAAGAGAAAAAAATTTCCTTTTTTTGTCTCCTCTATCTCATTTTCCATCATTTTCTTTCGTTCCAATCTGTTATTATCGCATGCTATGAAAAAAAAAAGAATCGAGAAAGCATCCGTGTGAGCACAAGTTTTTTTTTTTCTTCTTCTACTTCATGAATAAATAAACAATAAATAAATATGATATTATAGCTCAGGTTCTGTCAATCTAGAAAAAAAAAAACTTGTGGGATCTAATGAGTTTTAATCGAAAACACTCATAAAAACTAAGACGAATTATATATGTATTGTAATCAATACAATGGCAATAAACAATAAAACTCTGATAATTATTTATTTTTTACTTGATAAATCGCATCATTGCATCTACATAATAAAGCTTTCAAGTGCCGTATTTATTGCGATAGTGTATTGTTATTATTTATGCATTTGAAAAATTTTCTGATACAACGATTACATTATATTGCACGTAAATTTTTCTAATATTCTTTTTCATTTGGATTATGAATCGAAGAAAAATGTTTATTTTATGTGTTCAATGACAAATGAGGCTAAAAATTTTTTCTCATCAAATAATCATATTGACAAAACTACTACAATTCTACTAATATATTTTCATACTTGAAAACCAAAGAAAGCAAAACAAATTATTTCTAATGTTATAAGTTAAATAAACATTTGTGCATTATTATAAAATAAAAATAGCAAAAAAAAACAAACGAGAACTAATCAAACCTATTGAAATAATTAGATTTCATTGATGGCGCATGTTGTTGCTGTTGAGTTTGTTTGACAACATCAAAAATTGATGTTGTCTTTGGTCGTGTACTTCTATTTTGACTAATATTGCTCATTCCGTATTCTTCAGCTAACACTGACACTATCCATCATTTCTAAATGTAACTTGCCTATCATGAATACCATTATATAAGTATCAAGAGAAAGAACAGAAAAAAAAAAAGAATAGAAAAATTAATATCCATCGGAACAAGTTTTCTTCTCTTATTTCTCATTGGAATAGTTGAGAAAAAATAAAATAAAATAAAATATTCTTCTTTCTTTCACGTGTATATTCTTCAACGACCGTTCCTTTTTTTTTTGCCTGAATTACTAATGAAAATTTTCTTGATAGAACGCAAATCAAATCATAGTCTCCTGATAGGATTTAATCAAGGAAAAAAATAATGACAGAAGGTTATTTTCTCACATATTTATAGTTAAAAGAAAGAAAGAAAGACGACAGGTCATCGTTACCTATGAAATATTTTTGTTGATTATAGTACATGAATATTCTTTATATAGATAAAAATAAAAGAACAATTAATTATTTATCAATTCGATGAATTTGAATATTTTATGATAAAAAATAATAATTCTTTTTTTTACGATAACCGCAGAAACAAAACTTATGAATTATATGGAAAGCAAAATGAGTGATTATTTTTATTATTATTTTTTAATCCATATGCTTTTCTTATCTAAATCAAATAATTCATAAAGTTTTATTAGGAAATTTTTTTCTCAATTAATTTTTTCTTTTCTCAATACTAAATATGCACTTTTTGAAACTCCATATGAAAATAATTCTTCTGTAATAGAACACACTACTCCCATAGGAAAATCTTATTGTTATTATTTGTCGTCTGTTTTTATTGTTTGTAACTTTCAGTTTCTTGTACGGTCGTATTTCTTTTGTTTTTGAGAACATCATTTCCCTTGCATGAATAGCTTGCATTGTCACTATAAATATCTTATTACCATTAGTGAGGCGCCGGAAATTCAAAATTTCTACGAAAAAAAAAAATGATTTGAATCTTTTTTCGATGATTAGACAAAGCATGTCAAGTTACCTAGTAAAAAAAATTGATTCACAAATTTTCAAAAGCAAGGTTTTCCTGACAATATTTTAAAAAGTCTTATTGTCATTGAAAACGTGTCATATTGTTACGGCTATGTAAATCTATCAGGTTATTATTGTTTTCTTTCTTTGCGTGTCTCTTAAACACTTATTTAGTATTTGTTCTATTAAATTAACTAAGAAAAGATATTTTGAAATATTTTTGTTCTAGTCCACTGAGTAGAACAGGTAGTAAAAAAATGTTTATGACACTCTGTCAAGCGGAAAACTAATCATAACTTCATACATTTACATATCCGTAAGAATAAAACACTTTTCAAAATTGCTAGGAAAACTTTGATTTTAGTAATTTATGCATTAATTATTCCTAGACAACTTGACATGTCCAAATAGACTTTAGTTCAATTGCGTAGAATATTTTTTTGTTTAGCTGTCTTTTACGCTTGATATTTCTGCAATAGAAAATGATGTGTAATATAAGTATTTGAGTTAAATCTATTGTTAATTTAATAGTAATACACGTTAGCATGAATTAATTTTAGGATAAAATAATACAAAAGTATTAAACTTAATTTTAATACTAATGTCTTAACATAGGCAATAGTATTAATCAACGTTAATATTAATATGAATAAAGCACGCCTTTTCCAAACGAGAACTTCATAGTAAAGAGCCACTTCGTCAATATTTAAGCAAACATAACAAGTTTTATAAAGTGACTAAGGATGACAATAATATCGTGCAAACGAAATTATAAACTTTAATCTTTATGAAGTACAGAGGATGTAAAACTACTTTTTTCAGAAGAGTTATAATGTGATTTCAAATAACATCAACGGCAAGTTTTATACCAAATTAAAGTGCGTCGAAAATGAAATTCATCGATACTAAAGAGTAAGAGTTAGATCAACTTTTCAATGTTGAATTTAGAAAATTTCTACAGTTATACGCCTTATCAATAGAGAAAAATTCCTTTCATAAGACAGTTCAAACGAAATCTCATTTAAAATGATGAATATCAAAATGTAATATTTATTTCTTAGGACTAGATAAAAATAATCAATATGATGACTATTAGTCTTTTTTTACAGCACGTATATGAAGCGGATATAGACATAAATTAATTTTAAATAGATTCAATACTTGTTTCTGTGTTTGCCAAAATATATGAAATATGTTTTTGTTTAGAGTTTCTTCATCAAAACGATTGTGTTCCGTGTCTAATGGCCTTTCGTTTCAGTTTCATTTTTGATTTTTGTTTCAATATTTCCTGGTCAAGCATCTAGTACTTTTTGATATTCATCATTTTTGATGAGATTTAGTTTTAGCTACTTCATGAAAGCAATTCTTCTCTATTGATGAAGCGTAAAATTATAGGAATTTTCTAAATTCAATGTTGAAAAATTGACGTAATCCATACTCTTTAGTATCGATGAATCCCATTTTCGATGCGTCTTAATTTGATATGAAATTAGTGGCTGACGTTATTTAAAATCCGAGCGTTACCCCCGTAGAAACATATGTTTACACATCCTAAATGTATGCTAGAGAATAATTGAAATAGTATGTTTATTAAACTAATACTGATAACGTGCATTTTTTTTTGTATATAATAATGTATTATTTGTCGATAATCATGCCTATTTAGAAAACATAATGAGACTATTGAAATAGATTTATAATTTGCTCACAAGAAAGATATTAATCCAGATTATCTCACTTCGGTCTACATTTAAAAAAACAATCCAATTAAAACTTATTAAGAGGCTACGGACACTTTTTTTTTTTTCTACGGAATTTATTTATTAATAATTTAGTAGAATTTATTAAAGGTGTTAATATTTCGATGATATATATTATTGAGCACGCATCTGTACATTGAGTTAAGTCAACATGTCAGTGCATTTATGTGCTGAGAAATCACCTGAGATTTATTTCAAAATGCGTAGTGACTTATGCAAAAAAATAATAATAAGTCCCCACAGGTTCTGAACTTATTAAAGTATAAATCGAGTAAAATAATAATTATACGAATAAATGCTGATCGTTAAAAAAAAGCTGTATTAGTTTTGTTTTTTTTTTCGATATTTCAAGAGTTAAAAGAATTTTAGAAAGAAAATTTCTATTTTCTTTTCAAAATAGTTCATGACATAATTCCCAAAGTTTATTATTGAAGTATTTCAATAAAACATGTAGATTTGCTCTTTACATATTAATTATTTTATATTCTTAAGAAAAAAAAAACACGTATTCAATTTGAAAATGGTCATAAACTTTTAAGTGATCATTAAAAAAAAAAAAAGTTAAAGATCGCAATAAAAAGTCTATTTATATAAATGAATTGTTCTATATTTCAAGTTTTACTTTTGTTCAATCTTTTTTTTTTCAAAACAAGTCATTTAACTGATGTTGAAACACTCTCGAAAATTATAAAGAATTTCTAAATACTATAATAAATAAAACATGATTCTCATTTATAATAATGTGCATTAGACAACTTCAATAATTCTCTCTGTATAATCTATGTTAAAACGTTGTTTTTTTTTCAAACATATGCCGCTTTCAATCGTAATCATTTTTTTTGAGATGCTAACAACAATAACACATCTAATTAAATTTAAAAGAATTTCTTCTTTGAAAAAAAAAAAAGTAATAATGAAATGGATTTTCTTAGCATGTTGAGAAAGCTTCTTTTTTTTTTACTCATTAGAATTGTTTGAACCGTTAAATTACTGTACTATTTGCCATTCATACAGCTCTAAAAGAGATTCTCTTGACGACATAAGTTATCTTTCGACAAAAAAAAAAAACTTGATTGTCTTATTATTTCTTTATGATGATGAATAATAATGCAAAAACTTTTGCATTACTCATTATATGTCATATTGAAATTAGTGTACTTTTCATTTCCTGCTTTTTAGATATAAACTATTTCCTGATATGATTCATATATACACAATGGTAATGCCCCATTCATATATGAATCGATGTTTTCAATTCACGCGTCGGCATGCATCTTTCCGCATCATTTATATTCCAAAACGTCATTATCTTCTCAAGCATCGAATAGAGTGGATGATTCAGAAATATAAGAATTGCTCACATATGAAGTCTCTATTCGAGAGGGAGAGAGAGAGAAAGCACTCAGCTCATGATTACCATTGGATTTTTTTTCATGAACAATAAAGATGAACGATTTAGATTTTTTTTTTTAATATTTCAAACAATAATTTAACTAAAGTGCTCTAAAATGAGTTACGTCTTTGAAAAAAATAACCGTCGTATTCTGACATAATTTCTGAAGCTATTTCAACTAAAAATACTCCGTTTTGAATATACATCTTTAGTTAAAAGATCATAGAAAGAAAATATATTTAAGAAGCTCGAGAAAAATATGACACTATATGTAAAGAACGGTTGATAATCTGCTGTTTTTTAATCTTTTGGGAAAAATGCTATTTATTTCTTATTTTCATCAATTATCAAAACATAATAATTGACTTCTTAGACGTTTCAAAAACATTCTTTCTTACAAGCTGCTTCGGTGATCAAGAAAAAATAAATAATTAGTTTAATCAAAGATATATAAAACTTCAGATGTCAGAAAATAAATATTCAAGTATGAATTTTGAATAGAAATTCGATATCTAAATTTTAATGAAGTCTGACTTCGTAAACTAATCTTCTTATTTTTATTACAAAAAAAATATTTTTTTTTTTTCTCCAAATAAGAAAAAACAACATTTATCGAGGAATAATAATAGAAATTCCTAATGTTTATATCGTTATTATTCTATGTCATCTACTTACTTGAAAACTACTGCATCAGACCATCTTCGACCTCGCATATTAATTCTAGCCATCTTGAGAAATATTTAAATGAATAACAAGTCTATTGGTTTAGTTTATATAGTTGTTGTTTGTTCTAACTTGTTATTCTTTGTAATTTAAATACATAGCGCTTTTTATTCTGTAGTTTTTTTTTCTTCTCTAGCATCACACGTTTTCTCTTATGCTTGCTCTCATGCTAAGATCTTTATCTTTTATGAGCGGTATGATTTTGTCGTTCTTGTCTTTAAAAAAAATAACACAAAGACATGACGACCAACGAGAAAAAGCAGAAAAAAAAAGAAGAAAAAATAAAAGAATTTCCGCTCTTGTTATCGCTAAAGATAACAAATTGGGAATAGATTTGTCTCGAAATAGATATATATATAGATATATATATATATGCGTTTTTTTTGTAGTGCACATTAGAGCAATGATGATTAGAAAACGTGCTATAGTTCAACGTTTTTATTTCTGTGCTCAATACAATGATGAACGACATTGTCGAAACATAGAAAAAAAAGATTGAATAATCTTTCTTTGAACATGACATTTTCTTTAAATGAATGTTCGAGTACTTCTTAATTGGACACTACAAGAAAAAAAAAACAAAGAAAAATTTTCTTTACCGCGCTTGTATATCTGTCGCTTTATGACATAAAAATTTTGAATGATGTTAGGTTCTGAATAGACAATGTTTTCGGTCGGAACAAACTAATCATAGAGTTCCTTTCAAAAAAGCATTTCTGTGTTCGAGGGAAAGAAAAACAAGCAAAAAAACAAAAAAAAAGAGAATATCCATTCGAAATAGAGCAAACGACGTGCTTTTCTGAACATAATGAAAGAAAATATTTGTTTTCCTATAGACAAAAGCAAATAATGTCTACATAATTCAAGCTTTTAAAATAATATATACTAAAGAAAAGTAATTTAAATTATATTATGAATAGAATATTAAAGAGAGAATTTGAAATATTAATCGATTTATTGAATTTTTAATTATTATAACAAACTAATCTAATCGTTTAAATATCTATTTATTTGAAAATATTATTTTTATTGTCTCTAATGATCAAATAAAGTAGGTATAATAATTGAATTGAAAAAGAAAAACAACAAAAGAAATCACGCATGTTGATTTCAAAATTATTGATTAATGGAACATGCTATTTATCGTGCTTGTATTTTGCATAGAACATTGTACATGATGATTTAAATTGCTTGACAACATGATTGGTTCACAGGATATTTTACTTTCAAGTAATTGTTCAGTTGTAAAAATAATTTCATTTCCTTTTCGTGATCGTGTATCATAACCGTATTTATTTTCTAATGATTTTTGAAAATCACGAACTTGTATATAATTATTATAAAATTTTGATGTTTGACGATAAATTTCATGAATACCTTCTTTAGATACTTTTAAACGCATAGATTTTCTTTCATTTTCAGTTAATATTGGAATTGTTGATAAAATTTGATTCCATTGTTTTGTTATTTTAATATCTGTATTTTCACGAAATGCTTCATCATTTGAACAAAGTGCAGAATGTTGAAGTTTTTGAATTTTACATAATACACGACGTGAAATATGTTGTATATATTTTCCAGAATCTAATGTAAACATAAAATAACATTTATAATGAAAACTTCAGGCAAGATTCTATATATAGAATTGATTTCATAGTAACGTTCTTCGTCTTATATAACTAAGGAAATCCTCCCAGCTGATTAATTACTTTTGAACCGGAACTATGTGCATTATGTAGATCATAATGAGTTAGAGAAACCCTGGAAAAAGTTGAGACATATATCTAATTGGACCGGAAATATATAGTATTTTAACGATATTTATTTAAGTCAATGCCATGAAACTCTCGAAACAATTGATTTAAAATTTCGCAAAAAGAAACAAGCCTTAACTAGAATAGTTTATTATGAAAATGTTAGATTTTTTCATTGCTTTTATCATAAAATAGTGTTTTTGACATTTCTTATATACATCGACAGATTCAATGTTGTTATTTCAAAAAATAGAAATGAATCAAAAGACCTAGAAATTTTACAATAAAGTATTCTTATTAACGCTTATCTCGGTGCAAAGTTTAATTTCAAGATATTGACTTCAAAAAAACATCGTCGAAATGCAATATTTTTACATCAATAAACTAAAAGCTTCAACTTTTTTTTCAGAATATCTATAATTCATTAGAATCGTGATGATACACATAATCTTGTCTTAAAAATGATTAATCCGTTAGGAAACTTCTCCCATAAGCATGACAAACAAATAAGAATTTATCTACTAGTCAATGATAAATTACAAGAAATAATTCTGAATTTAGTATTTCATATAAAGAGAAATAGATGGTGTCTGCAAGGAATAGTCCGTGTATGAATCTATGGGGAGTTCCACCGTAATTATTCCTGAAATTAGTACTGCGCATGAAGAAAGGTGAACATTTTCTCTAAAGAAAAAAAGAGTCTTGTCATAAGTAGAATTTACTTGCAAGAAAAGCTGTCTGTAAATAGAGTATTATATCTTGTGCATCAAAATGACGTGACAACATACGGCAAGACAACAGTGTCTCTTATTATATAGTAATATTGTCTTTTCTTGATAATCATCAGGCGTATGCTTTCAATTCAGCAAGACGCATTATCTTTTCTTTCCCATCAACATTTAGTAAAGCTTCTCGTCTCGATCTTGAATAATAAATAGACTTCTATAATTTTGGCTTCAAAATGACACACTTATTCAGTATCATATTTCATAACAGAATAAATAGAACTTACGTCCAATATAATGTTTAAATTTTTGAAGACCAAATTCTTCTGGTTTAATATAAATTCTATCACCATAATAAGGATCCGATGCATTATCATATAAATCTCTTAATTTTCCAAATAAAATATGACCAAAATTATTCGGCATACAACCATGTTTAACATCCATTCCACTAAAATAAAATATATTTGTTAGATTTCTTTTCGATTGTTTCTTTTTTTTTTTGTGTTATTTAACTTTCAACATACTAAGCTGGATAAATTGTTTTTCTATGTAGTTGTGAAATTCCTCTTTCACGAAAATGTGAAGATTCATCACCACGAACATAAATAAATGAATATGGAATTGATTTATTTAATTTTTTTGAGTGAAATATAGACTTAAGAGAATTAAGTGTAAAATGTTTTAAACGTTTAAAATAACCTGAACGATGTTCTTCACTACCATGTGTTTGTGCATCTTTTGCCATCATTAAGCGATTAAAAAATTGTTTTGTTGAATCATATAAAACAAACATACCTATGAAAAAAAAAAAAAAAATCATATGATTTATAGAAATATATTTATTATAGAAACCTTTAGAAAATGTAATTGGTCGTCCATTAAGTACAGCTTCTTGCATAAAAAAATGCATCAATGAACAGATATTATCTTCATTAACATCTTTATAAGATTCATTATTGAGAATTAGCTTTGAAAAATATTCTCGACCATGATTAGCACGTGTTGCATTAATATTTAATTTAGCTAATATACAACATGTACTATTTGAATTGAATTTCGGCTTTCTTGTCGGCCAACTCGATGAAAATGCAATAGAAATGATGAATAGAAATAATGTTAAGGTTTGGTGCATGATAATCAAATCGATGAAATAAAAAACAAACAAATGAAAATAACATATAAACTATTGTTCGTTTTTTTATTTTTTCATGATCATCATTTAAATGGCAAATTTTGCACTTTGATACTTGACACCAATGATAGACGTCTACTCAAATCGATTTTGTATTTGAAAAAGTATAAAACCTTCATCAAGGACATGTACGTCTTCCCTTTAGAGAAGAACAAAGATATATGATTTTCTTTTTCTTTTTTGTTATCAAAAAGACGATCATCGTGTATTATTAACAGAGAAAACTTAAAAAATGATGTATAACAGATAAAGATTAGCCTAAATAAAACTTCTTCAAAAAATAACGGGTGGATCAGAAGAAATGGGCACATTTGGTATTTTATTTTTTAAAGCATAGATTATTTTATATGTGCATCTTTAGTTTTCAAAATAGACCAAATTCTGTATGACTGTATTGCAATGGTGGAAAAAAAGTTATTTCTTTGGCACTCGACGATCTCCTTGTCTTATTCTTCAATTAATGAATCATATCAAAGATGATGATCGTTTTTAGACCAATTGATTTTTGTTTTAATTATATTTTTTTCATTCACTCTACCTACAAAAAAGTGGTTATACGAACAATTGATAATGACATGCTGAAAAATTACGAAATGTGATCGATGAAATAAAGTTTGAAACTGTTACGTATTAGTTGATGAAATAAGGAAAGGTAGTTGTCGTCTACTAACAAATAACCTTTTTTACAGTATCGAAATTCGGTCATATATATATTTATCGATTTTGAAAAAAAAAGATGCATATATTAAATAAAGTGTTTTGTACATTGCAGCTTTTTCACATCTCATCTTGTAGTATATTTGGTTTTTTAATAAAACGTATTAGATAATGAACAAATACAATACAAAAAGGCGCCTATTTATTCTGATCAACACATTATCTGTTGGAAATAGATTTTTATATCTTCAGAGCACATTCTTCATTTATTTATTTTTCATTTAGATATAAAATTTTATATTTTGAAATCTTATCATTACCAATAATAGAATTTTGCGCATGGTCATATAATTAGTATATGATCTATTAGGTTTTGTTTGTATGGAACTTCTTGAATTATTCACATCCATAATTCATAAGAAGAAAACAGCTCTTTTGTACTACAAGAACAACACTGTCTCTTCATTACTTTTTAGAATGTCCTATTTCACTGAAAACAAATACAAAAATTGCTAAAAGAAAAAATCAATGTAATTAAAAACTAGAGTTTGTAGTTCTATTGCTACATTCGATCATGTTCCCCGTTCAAGTACTTCGTATTTCCAAAATGTATCTATATCACGTTCAACATAACTACATACACTCCTACAGAAAGGAGAAACATGAACAGATGAAGGGATGAAAGAAATAGAATAAAAACAAACAATCGGCAACATGTCGTTATCATGATATGAATAGGACAAGATATTGTTGTACTAGAATGAAGAAGCACTTAGAAGGATTTCGACTATCGATGTGATTCATTGTTGTTACTGACATACTCTATTAGGTGTTCCTCAAATATATAGATGAGAGAACAAGATCCCATCTTAGACTACAATTAGAAAGCATTTAAATAGAATCTCTCTGAGGTCCACGTAGACTCCAGGTAGGCAACAAGCGTTTATATATACTAAGAGATAGTTTATCACATAAATGACCATTCATGATGAACAGATAACGTCAGCAACATTTTGTACTACTCTTCACTAAAACATATCTAGAAAGGCTTGCTTTGATTAGATGTTGTTTACATATAACTTTACAATGAAAGCCGTTGCGATTTAGGTTCACACTAGATGAGCGTGTCAGATTAAAATAAACTGATCTTTCCTATTCAAATTCGAACGTTTCAGATGCGTTTGTATTTTTCGTGTGACTCTCATACGAAACAAAAAAGATGTTCAAGGAAAAAAATGAAGTACATTGGTTTGGTTGTTTTCCACACTTTTATTGTCTTGAAGTCATTCGTTTAAATAATGAAAAATACATTGGGGTCACAATCTTATTATGATTCTGAACGATTTCTAGATAAATTTTGTTGTCTAGAATTCGCACCACAAAGTACAGCGGTGATGAAGAGGAGCTCCCTTCCTACAATTTCTTGTATCAAACCCTAAACATTCAGTAGCAGAACGAAAGAAACTGAGAAAAAACGATTCGGCCTAATCAAGCGTAACTGATGGAACATTTTATATGCATAAGCGAAAATAACATAGACCATTACAAGGCATTCCTTTCTCGATCATCGACTAATTCCTCGGAATGTTCTCGACCAATAAATAATCGAGAAATAATCTAGAAGAAAAAAGCTCATGAAAACATAAAAGTTTATTATGTTCAATTAAGTTCATTATATTTAGGTGTATGTGTAAAACAAACGGTGAATGAGTAGTTAGCCGACAGACTACGACATATTCTGATTGTGATTTATTTTCATGGTAGAGGGCTTGATATCATAACTACTGGTACATTTTACTTCTGTGCGCGATAGATAACTATCTCGTCGATAAAAGAATAGGCTAGAAAGTTGAAGTTTTCTCAAACGATTTACTATACAACTCAGAATCTGTTCAGTAGTGATTAAAAGAAGGAATTAATTTTGAAAAACTCTTAGAAACTTTTAGCTTCTTCTAAACGTAGAAGTGTAGCAAACTGATGAATAACATTAAAAATATAGAGAAAGTCTTTGAATGTCGATAGGAAGGCTGTGTGGGTGGGATTTGCCTTAATACAGACGAAGTAGGGATCCGTACACTCGCATACTCATCGTACTGACACCTACACTGATCAATATAATTCCATAATCTCGATAAAAAATCATTTTCATTGCCTTTACTTGATCGAACTGTTTATTTCAATCACTGAAATCGAAAAGCACCAGTTTTTATCTTCGTTTCATCATCTATAACGCCATTTTTTCCGTATTATTGATATAAAATTCATGAAAGGCAAGACATTTGTTTCATTTTTAAGTTCATAGGAGCCAATGATGGGTCCACCAGTGAAATGGCTCAAAGTTTCATTGAAATCCTCGTCTCAAGAATAGTGACTAGTTGATTCTTTTTGAGAATTCATCTGATGTCATATGAATGCGTTAATGAAAAGAACTCAAATTGATAAACTTTTATTGATGGTATCAATCATGGAACAATACAATAGGTTATATGTTCAAAGTGATATTAGGGAAAGTTCTGTTGAATTCTAATCGGAGTGTTTGAATCGTGGTATCGGAGAATGAGTTCTTTTCTAAATATAGGTACCAAAGGTTCGTTAACTTCAGAATATTGGTGGGTAGATAAAACAGTTTGTTGTAAGACAAATCCATGCGGTAGAGCTGTTGAAGTTTGTCGATGGTGGGTGGAATGAATGAAATGGTTGTATTCCTAAGTTCTAAATAATGCAAATTTACAAACGATTCCAGTGTCATCACGTGTTTCAGAGGATTATTGCTTATACATAAGTGATTGACACTTTCTGGTTGCGTCACGGTTGGTATTTCAGTGAAAAGATTGTCGGAAAGGCTCAGGTAGTAAACGTGGTTGAGTTCATGGATTTGAGACAACCGATTAGTATTTAGAACGACATACTGGAGATTTGTCATACCATGTAGATCCGGCAACTGAGAGAGAGTGCAATTGACTAAATACAGATCGTAAAGCTGAACGAGAAATGATAGTTTATTGGTGATATTGGTGATGGGTGTATTATGTATTTGCAGACTTCTCAGCTGTCGAACATTTGCTAGTGCATCAGGTATTACACCTAAATAAATGTTGAGCTCAATAGTTGTTTCCATTCTATAAAGTACAAAAATGATCTTTACCATTATGGAAAAGCATGTCAGATATGGTGAGACGTTGCATTTTTTTCAAACAAAAAATACTTGACGGAACAAGACTATTTCTGTCTCTTAAATTGATTGACGTAACAAAAGTATCAGTGCTGTCCATTTGAACATAGCTCTTGTCCCATTCCATTGAAATTGGATTGATCATAATTAAAAATGGAAGATAATAGAGAACTTCGTAATCATTGGCGAACTGTTTGCAATCATCAGTCGACACGGTGTTTTTTATGTGGATACCTAAGCATCAGATAGTATCGAAAATTTCTGTCATCTAATAAGACCTTACCTTGATATCCTCCAGTAATATAGGATCGCACCGGTCTTTCCGGCTGTGGAATACTGCATTCAAGCTCGGAAAGCCATGCGCAGGCGATGATAAGCAATAGAAGACATGTCTTGTATTGATTCATTTAAACGATACTTCTTGATTTTTTGGAATCAATTGTTGCATTTTAACCTGTTCTAGCGCTATTTATACACGTAGGCGAGGTTGGCTTATGAATTTCATCAAATATTTTCGTTTGAGTATATCTTTACTTTACAAATATGCTTTTTCTGACGATCACTAGAGATTTATATGGATGTCGACCAAAATATTTATCTTTCTAGCTGTTTCTAAAGCTCAAGCTTTGCTTCCGTCAATAAAGCATCTAGTTGAGCTCATAGTCAACAGAATCTCATCGAAGAGCTTTCCCCATTATTCATATTACAATGTATTGAACCTAAATCATACACGTGAGTAGGCATGTTTAATGTCTTTATTCAACCGACGATTCCTAAAATCTCACACACGAACGACATTTTTTTAATGTCTTGCAACTAAAAGAATCATATATGTTCTTGTCTTTATAGTTCAATTTTCGTTTCATTAATTATCAATGCCAATGAAGAAAGACGTTCAGTATATGAAGAACATTGACCATAAACAATCAAGTATTGATATCACATTTGCAAGTGCTGATATTTGCAATTCTGATGACTTTTCGAAAGTTTTTTTGAGTGTTGAGAGATAAACGATTAAAAATAGGAGAATCTATTCATATTTCTAAAAATATTAATTACTATTTGACTCGCATTGTATGTCCGTCATGATATTTTTATCATCATTAGTTACAGAGGGCGATCGAATTACAAATAACTGCATTAGCGATAATGGCGTGAGTGAAGTACGACTTAGTAAAGAATTGATCGCACTGGCTCCATTATGTCCGCACCTTCGTACTATCGTTTTTATGTCAGATGTCGTCTCTCTTGGATGGTTTGCAAGAAAACAGAGAGCAAAAGACTTATGGATATTTTCATATGATCTCTGTTATGCAGATCTGTATTAAGATTGCATCAATCATATTTATGTAACTGTAACATGATTTCGAATGATTTTGACGATGATATAAAGAAGTCACGTCTGCCGAAACTAGTGTGTGAAAGTATCGAAACATCTAAAAAGTTGCCTATGCGATGTTTGAGACGATTTTTATAGCATTGAAGCAAGATTAAAATGAGGTTGACAAATCCTCACTATGTATGTTTGTCAAATAAATGTGAATGACTTTGAGAATACATTGTTATTTTTGACGTCGGCCTGTGACAAGCACCGAGGACAATAACTCATTTGGCATCCAAGGCGTGGTAGAAACCAAGTTATTAACAATCTTGATAGGAATGCAAGTAGAACTGTTGCAATCAATCTTAATCTTGACATTAACGAAGAGTGATACAAAAAAAGTAACAATTTAATAGAATTGATCGAGTGCGAGAGAAAATACATCTTCGATGAATGAGCACAAAACAAAAAATATGTTAAATGTTTAATGAATATGCTCGTTCAATGGACGAAGATTAATCTTTTCACAAAGAAAACAAATCATATAATTCAATGTTAATTTATTTTCGAGATTTGCGACAAGAATGAATGTAGTAAATTGATCAAAACTTTACTTGCATCATTTATGGGTTATTGCCTTCTAGAAATTTATCCTGATAATTTAGGAGGAACTGTATTTTTATTATATGTTTTTCAAAAAACAATAAGAAAATTATACTAATTTTGAATGAAACGTGTCGACTAAGTCGTTACTGATGAAAATGATCTATAAAATAAGAGAAATTCTCTTAATTGAAATAAAGTTTAATTCTTAACACGAATGAAAAAATTTCATATTAATTCTTTTTTGTTATTTTTCATTCTGTAGAATATATATGCAGCAGGCATCAAATAAGAAAATATTTATTGTAATTCAATTCATCGAAAGATCGACTTCTATTTTCATATCACATTAAACATAAGTACTATTTCATTGTTTATTAATTTATTTTATTGTTCGAAAAAATACTTTTTTTTTCAATTATAAAATCTCAGATTAACTGAAAGAATCTTTGCATTTTACATTTTTAAATAAAATAAAATTTTCTTCATGTATAGATCATTCTAATTGATATATTAATAACGATATTGTCGTTTATGTGGTTTTGCTGCATGTTGCATCATCATATGATGACCACCTTGTAAAGGTTCACCAGGTGCTGGACCATTTGGTGGTGGTGGAATACGAAATGCATCTTCAGGAATTTTATCAACATTTAAATGCTACAATTAGTTTCATAATATCAACAAGTTATAAAATAAAAATGAATCATACTCGATCAAGGTCAAAATAATATCGAGGAGGTCCAGAACTTGTACAAATATCTTCATCTAACAATTGATCACCATCAACCCAATACATCATATAAAAATTGCACATTTCATCATTACCAGTTGAACTAAAAAGCAAATAATTTAATTATTTGAATTTAGTAATAAAATAAAAATGTAAATATCATACCCAATTCGAACAATATGTGAATTTGTATTATACATAGTACAAACAGCTGCAACATAATCACCTTGTTGAATAGTTATATCTTTTTGAACTGGATAAAACATTTGTGGTAATTGTGGTGAACGTCGACCTATTTCAGTCCATTCTTGATCATCATTTTTTCCATGTACACGATAACCAGAATTAACAAGACCTGAATTTATATTTTCATACTCACTATTAAATAAATGAAGTTTAAAAAAAAACAAATTTTTATTTACCTAATTTATGAGCATGTGTTCGAAAAGCAAATGGATGCATTACAATATCTTGTTCGATTTTGCAAGCAACTTCGAAAACTTCTACAAAATCAAAAGTAAAAAAAAAAATCATCAAAATTTTTTCTTTGAAAAGATTTAAATAAATACAAACGTAGTGTATTATTGTGAACTTACCTTCCGTATTCTCTTGAAATCGTCTAATGATTAAAAGCAAAAGGAGAGCAACACGTTTAGATGTACTACATAATACAACAAGCAAGTGCAAACATAAACAAGAATAAACAACACTCTCAAAATGATTATCGTAACAAAATTAAATTACCAAGTGAATGAGGTGCCATCGCTCCATCGGTTAATAATAGCATGACACCAGCCGTTTTCGGTGTTCTGTTAAGGAATTTAAAGTTTAAAAAAAAATATTTCGAATCTTACCAAGCAGAATTTTAATCAGAAGCAAAAAGAAAATAGATTTACTTACGGATTTGATGTTGTTGTTAAAACTAAACCTGAACGATCAGTTTTTCCAGCTTAAAACAAAATATTATAATATAAAACAAATGTTTTTTTTTTATATTGAATAAATTACCTTTGAACTTATCAAGATTTGCGTAATGAACTTGTAATACAAGATATTTAATTGGGGTTGAACCACCAACTTTGAAAGCGACATCTACAAGTATCAATTTGATTACTTTAGTAAAAATTTTATTTTTATTGAATATTTAACCTTTAGGTAATTCAGTTTTTTCTGCATCCATTGCCCAAGCATAGATAATAGTCGAACCTGAAGCACATGTTGGTGCTGTTTCATAACTTTCATCCGAAGAGTCATCCGTATTTGCCATTTCACCACAATTCCTAGACAGAAATATAATATTTGTATTTCTTTAATTGAAATTAATTTCAATTATACCAAATTTTTTTTTCACTTCCTGGTTCAGTACATCCAAAAAGTAAAATATGATGAGCATCTTTTGATGTAGCCGATGGATTAAATGCAGCTAAAAACAAAAACAATAAAATAATCAAAATGAATGTATTTTTCTTCTTGTTTTTTTACGTTATTTACTTATATATGTTGTTTTATCTTTATCCATTTCAAATGATGTACATAAATAATCATCGACCTATTAAAGTAATATGATACTAGATAAAGTCATGAAATTTTATACATACATGATTAGCAACAACATCGGGCATAAGAATATTTAAAGTATTGGATGTCTCATCTGTTGCTGTTAATAATAATATTGAAGAGAAACCGAGAATAATTGAAAATATCATTCTAAAAATACAATGAACAAAAAAAGAATATGTAAATAGAGAGTTGTTGTTTAAATATAAAGTACTGCCATGAATCTGACACTTTTCCCACTAATAAATAACAACTTATAGACAAGCTTTTTTTTTCCTCGTTCTTCTTCTATTCGACACCGTGCCAACCTCAGAATATCTCATTCTACTGTAGTTGTCGTTACAAACAAAATACGTCAGCAGAAGAACAGCAAAAAAATCTTTCTAGACAAAGAAATCAATATTTATTATGGTATCTGAAGCACTCAAAGATCAACATGCTTTTAGTATATAATGACCTAGAATTTAATACTGAGTTTATTCGTGATGACAGAGGATATATGTTTCAATACAAAAAAAAGAAATGTCATGTCATCACGTCCATACTGAGTTTCTTAACAATTTTTAGTGCAAATCAAAATGTCTTTTCGGTAGTTCAATATTAAATAGTCCTAAATCAGTGCTCACGTATTTGATTAAATTTATTGTGTTGGTACTACAGCTATTCAAAAAAAACATCTCTGTAGCTATGCGGACTGTTCACTTGACCGAAACTTTTAACGAAAAAAAAAATCATAGGTCAATTTTCAAAATCTTATTGTCCATGAATGATTTGTGAAAAATAGAAATTTCATAACAATGGATGAAATATACGGTTAGAGTTGAGAGAACTTGAATTTTACATTGTATTTAAAAAAAAAAAAAATCTTATTTTAATTACGATGAATCGGAATTTTAAAATGCATAATATCTGTACAATTTAAACTTAGTGATGTGTCTATCGATAGCTAAAAGTATCATTTCAGATGATTAAGACGAAATCAAATTTTGAATTGATGATTTCTGTCAAAAACTATTAAAGTTATTCGTTACAAACATATTAAAACTGTTTGATTATAAAAGATGAAAGAAGAAAAAAAAACAATAAATATCAATCAAAGTGAATTAGTTCATTGAACCGTAAGATTTCAATTTTTTCAATCATTATATACTGTATCTATTCGATAGACACAATAGTAAAATCTTTATTCACAAGTACTATTTAGTCCACTTCACATTAATTCAATAGAAAAAAAAACAAAATTCTCAACTACGCCGCTTACACTATTATCATTTATTTGTCTTTCTATTGTATATTTTAATAATGATCAAGTTTACGACGATGATATACGAATATTCATTATCTTTTTTTTTTTGTTTTTTGAAGATAATTTTGACATTTACGAAAAACAATTTTTGCTCATATTTATATGAGTAATCTTTTTTTAAATGAGCCAACTGTTACACAATCGCAGACATTTTTTAGTGTTCTTTCATCCTCTTATTTCTCTATGCTCATATGAAAAGAAAACAGAATAGAAAGAACTCATTAAATTTAAATAAATTCGACAGCGAACAATGTGCAAATGCGTAGTGATTGAGCCAATGAATGAAGTAAAGGTGAAGCGAGAAAAAAAAGAATGGACAGTATAGAGAAGTTCATAGCGTCTTTTTCTTCATTCTGATGTGAGTTTAGTAATAAAATGTGTTGAGTTCATAGTATAGGTAACAAAGTACTTTGTTGACAACAAACATGTTTCATTGATTAGAATAATTGAAAAACTAAATTGAATACTTCGACATTAATCTATTGTTGATATATACGTGCATCACATTCTAATCTGGTTTGTTTGTATTCTATTATCATAATGCTGTGAAGTTAATAATATTAGTTATATTTCGTTACAAATATAATAATTAGGAATGAATTTTATTAAAATAAAGGTTTCTATCAGGAGAATGCCATCTTAGAATTAGTATTTGTGTTAATTAATACTAATACTAATCAGACAAATGAAAATATTTTACTGTTTATTTGTTGTAAATGTAGATGGCAAATAAAATAATGTAATCTAAATGAACTAAAATGTAATTGATTCGATTTTATTCATTATTAATACTATAATTCAAGCATTTTATTTTCATTCGTTTTTAGATGCGAAAAACAAAAGACTCATGGCTAACAAATAAGTGATACTATTCATCATGTTGTTCAGTCGTCGATCTATTGGTTTTCGGGGTATTATTGTTGTCTCAATATCTCTATTTTTTCTCATTTTTTTAACAACATATATTATAAAAAATAATAATAATAATAAAACTAATCGACTTACACCAACGCCCAATAATCGTTTTATATATTATGGCAATACAAACAATAAAGTAACTATATTTATTAAAGAATTTGATATGTATTAATTCTTTATTTATAGGATTTAGTAAAAACGAATTCTGAAATTATTGAACATATAGCTGAATCAAAAAAATCTCATTTCGTTGCACAATCTGATTTAATAAAAATTGCCGATCGTTCAATGTCACTTTATGTTCATTTTGATTTAAAAGGTGCTGCACCTAAAATATCTTATTTTGAAAAAATTTTCCCACTATTAAATAAATTGGGTGCAACAGGAATTTGTATGGAATATGAAGATATGTTTCCATTTAATGGTATTGTTAATTCAATTAAACATAAACAAGCCTATACAAAAGATGATATTGAAAAAATTAATCAATTAGCTAAAGATAATCATTTAGATGTTATGCCTTTATTACAAACTTATGGTAAGCGAAAAATAAGAATAAAATTTTCAAAACACAATTTCCAAACGATTGACGATAATTATTTTTGTTTTAAGATGATTAAAAAATATCACAAGAAAATTAACATTGAAAAAAAGCTTTGATAGCCCTTTCATAGTTGTTAATACTATCATTAAAGTATTAGACATATAACAGTGTTATATTAGTATTTTGTTCCCTAGACTGAAAGGATAGGGTCTAGAAATCGAAATTCACCTGTGTCTGTCTGTCTGTCTGTAACACTTGGTAGAAATGACCATGTTGGTAGCACAAGTGACCATTTTCGTGGTACAAGTGACCGTTTTCATAGTACAAAGTACCATAGTCATGGTACAAGTGACCATTTTCATGGTACAAATATACCACTTTGGTGGTACAGGCAACTATTTATTTGACACAATTGGACATTTTCATTATACAATTGACCACTTCTGTGGAGCAATTCACCATTTTCAAGACACAATCAACCATTTCTATAGCACAGTTGACCATTCTTATCGCTCAAATGAGCATGTCTGTGTCACAACTAGCCATGCCCATATTAAAAATGGTCGTTACTTGGGCATAAATCACCATTTTTTGGTCGTTATTATTAACTAAAGCATCAACTATCATATGCATTAGCATCTGTCAATATTTTATGTGAACTATTTGAATATATCGATAGTATGTAACATTAGACATGTTACAAATATTAATAATTTCCCCTAAACTCATCACTATACAGAGTTCATTTTTATTTATAAATATAAGGACATCTTTGTGATCATTTCGTCAGTCCAGGGCCAAGTGAATCGACATAGAATGTCGATGAACATTACTTGTGGATCTCACATTTTTAAAATGTGAGAAGTCTATGTCTTATGAAGAACAATTGTCAGTGTGTAGATAGATTCTTAAACGCTTATCTAGACTAGAAGGCTTTGGGTCTTCTGTTGCAAGATGGGGTTTATAATTTTCCTTAGGTGCTTTTTTATTTGGCGATATCTGTCATTTTTTTGGGTGGCTGTTTGAGTAAAATTCAACGTGAATATCTAAGAGTTCATTAAAAAACACTCAAGTTAGTGTTTAGACGTATCAGAAGATTAAATGGATATGTAAGACAAACTAACATGACAATTAAGTTAATGAAAAGAAGATGTCAGAGAGTTATACTATTTTCGATATTTTAACTACTTCAGTCCATACTTGCAAAATTCTTTTCAATATCTCTTTGTATGAGGTTTAGTTCTAAAACAAATATGAAAACTTATGTGATATTTTCTAGATTTCGTTCTTTCAAATATATGTAAATACAATGCTTATAAATCCAAAAAATGATTACCTTCCATAGATAGGCACAAACAAAAGAAGTCGAATGACAGTTTCCTATCAGTATTCGACATGGATCCAATTTCTGTGACTTGATCCGACCAAAATCTGACCCTAATATTGACCGCTTTACTCTTTCTTCGGAGAAAATCTATTTCTCAATCCTTTTTCTTTCTTCCTTTCATTTTGTAGTTGGAAACAAAGTATATGTTCTATATCTCTTTTTCGTCCTTGATATTTCGCCGATATTTCACAATTGGAACAACAAGATTATGTGATAGTATAGCTTCTTGTTTATATTTCTTGTTTCATGCATCCCACATAGAAGTAGAATAAAAGATCAAACGACGCATAATCTCATTCTAGTAAGCTTTTCTACACTTTTGCATAGTACTTTTCAATAAGAAGAATATTCTCAAAGCCATTTGTATTCGCAAAACGTTCAAAATGTAGATTTTCCGAAATTCAAAATTTTCTTTGCAATCTGATTCGAGTCGGACACTGATTTCTACTATTAAGATTCAACAGTATCATAAGAAATTTTTCTTGTTTTCCTAGGTCATTTAGAATTTTTATTAAAATTAGAAGAATTTAATGAGTTACGTGAAAATCCAAAATATCCTCAAGTAATAACACCATGTATAAATAAAACGTATACAATCCTTTTTTCTATGATTGATCAATATTTAAGTTTACATCCAAATATACGTTATTTTCATATTGGTCATGATGAAGTTTATTATTTTCTAACAAATCCTGCATGTGAAGAATTCAAACGTTTAACTGGTATTATAACAAATTTTGATTTATTTGCTTATCATCTTAGTAAAATTGCCAATTACATTAAAAGAAAATCTCCAAATATAATTTTATTTGTTTGGCATGATGTTTTACAAAATTTAAATTTAGAAATTTTACAAAAGTATAATTTACTTAATATAATCAATCCTGTTTTATGGTCTTATAGAGAAGATATTAGTGTAGAAGGATTTGTTATTGGTCCACAAGCAGATTTTTTTGGACAATTTAAAACTTTATGGGGTGCAACAGCATTTAAAGGTGCAACAAATGAAATTGCGACAATAAGTGATGTTAAACGTTATCATCAAAGTAAGAAAAAGAAAATTTTGTTTTAGTTAAATTTTTGTAGTGCTCACATTATGTTTTTCGAACAAAAATATGTGGAGCATAAGTTTTAAGTCAAAATTTTGTGACTCTACCATTCTTAGCAATGGGGATCGAAAATCAGAGTCGAATGAGTATGTTTTTAATAGATAAACGATCAGGGGTGAACAGGCATTTGGCATGTTCCAATAGCAATCGACAACAAAACGCACCAAACTCTTTTCTCACAATCCTCCAGCAATAGAAAGAAAGCGCTGAACGCTATTAACAAAAAAACATAAACGGATCAAGAAGACTCTAGAATATTCCAAAACTTCTGTTGAAACTTGAATGGCCACAGTCGTCATACGATCAATACCACATATTTTGTATTAGTTTAATGAACGTAAAGAAGACATGTGAATTTCCAATTTTAGTCTCAAAGAGGCTGTGCTAACATTTTTTTTTTTTGTTTAGACCAAATATCATGGATAAAGCAATTACATTCATATATTCCAACAAAATGGAAAAATTTTGATGGAATTATTTTAACCGGATGGTCACGTTATGATCATTTTCTTTCGTTATGTGAATTATTACCTTATTCAATTCCATCAATGGCTTTTTCAATCGCTGCATGGCAAGAACAATTTAAAAGTCTTCCAAATATTGATTTTTTTCCAAATATTGATGTTTTTTCAAATAAATTACACAATTATGTACAAACACTATTGGAATGTTCAGCACCACTTCATGTAGTTATTAGAGATCATACAACGAAACTTATACCTAAGTTAGTTGTTTTGAATTATTTAAAATTTATTGTATTATACTCTATTATAATGATTTTAAGAAAATAATGAGTTCGTGCACTTCCCATGAGAGTTAAATGTATAAAAAGATTATATTACTTTTTTTTTAAAATAAGATTTTAGTAACATCTTTCGATGTTAGTGATAAATGAGAAAGTTCAATTTTATCGTTATAGCTTTTAACAATCATGTTTAAGAAACAAAACATTTGAAACTTAGTTACAAATCTTGATTCGTTGATGTATTCTACATATACAGTAGCGAATATAGGTGTTGGGAAAACCAAGACCTCTAAAACAAGCTAACTAACTTTCATTCAAAATTTTCGGGAAAAAGTTTTAATTGATAGAGCAAATGATTTTGAACTAGATAAGACGTTATCTCCGATCTCTCTATGATCTTTTGTCATCGAACTGCATTCAATTTACAGAAGGCTCAAGAAATAATTTTCTCTTCTATTGAAAATTTCAATATGCTTTTGCCATGTTTGACACTTTGGAGCTTTCTGTAAATTGTGTACAGTTCGATGAAGGAAGGTTGAAAACGCCATTTCATCTTGTTCAGAATCATTTGTTCTATCAAATGAATTTTTTTCGAAAAGCTAAGTATGGAAACCGGTAATCTGATCGAAAAGAGTATTTAAAAAAATGACTGTTCTAAACTTTTGCCTGCCTTTGCACGCGAACTGAAATATATTAGGTTAATAATTATTTATTGGCAAAAAAATCTTAACAAGTGATAAAAAGCTTTTGAAATAAGTGTTACTTCATTAGATAAGCCCTATTTAAATTAGAGAAAGTCTAAAAAAATTCGTTGTCTATCAGTCTTTCTTCTTGAATTATGGCTATGTTTTAGAAGTTTTCTACAAAAAGTCGTAGTCATCATTAAGTCATCTTCAAAATCGACTTTCGAACTCAAATCTATCACAAATAAAATTTCATAGCACAACAAATTCATTCAAAGAGTATCAAATTTTCTAGTATTTTCTATCATGAGATATCAACATTGAAAATTCTGTTCAGTGAAAAAGAAAGCAACCTTGTCCTTAAATGTATATGTTAGAGTAGAAAATACTAGAATAGATCAATTTGTTCACGATGAATTAGTTGGCTGGTGGACAATCATGAGCCTTCTTTGAAAAATTCATAAACATAATCATAAATTAAGAAGACAGACTGATGTATATAAATCGTTGTAGGCCATTTTTAGTTTCAATCAATTCTATCTGATGAGTTAAAATTCATTTATAAAAAGCGATTTGTCACTTGATGAGATTTCTTTGTAAGTCAATCAGCAGAAGATTAAAAAAACGAAATGTCTTATAGGATATTTTTATTGATTCATGATTCTTTTACGAGATTCATGGCCTTGAAAAATTGGAGTTAACGTGTTGTTTTTCTTTTCTTCTTTGCATCAAAAAAGAATATATTCAAGCCAATTTGAACCTTTTTCTATTCTTTAAAAACTATAAGATTTCTCTCTAGAGAAAATTTTAATAAACAATTTATATTCTATAAAATCAACTGACAAGATCAATCTATTGGACATTTTTTAACATGTCACTGTATTGTTTATTGGAGAAATATTAGTTCAAGAGGACTGAATCATTTTTTTACGATGCCTGATAGATACTCGCAAATAACTATTACGTTTAATACAAAGTAGAAAAGAACCAAGATAGGGCAAATCTTGAAAAAGATACATCTAGTCAAAGTTTACTATTTAGCAGATCTAAAAATCATAAAAGCAAATTACAGAAAAAGTTTAGATTCCATCTTCTTTTATTCAATCAACTAATACGAAAAATGAATAGAAATTCGTTTTAAAACTCTTCTTATGTTTAGATGTAAATTTCCTGGTGCTAGTATTTATGAATCAGTGATATCTTTATCTCAAATTTGGAATCAAGTTCAAGAAGCTGAATCCTTTGTTGATAAATATGTTACTGATCTTCATGTTAAATATAATTATATTCATATAAAACGTGGCGAAGAATGTTTAGAAAAATTAACACCATCTGTAGAATTATTAAAAAAATTTATTTCATCATTTATTGAATCAATGAATGAAGTATTTCCGCCACAAGTTGCTATCGAATGGCTTGAAACTTATTTTATGAAACGTTACCTTTTAGTTAATGAACGATATGAATTTATACAACGTGCTGTTCGCGAACAAAAAGCATGGTTACCTAGACCCATACCAAATATAGAAAAACTTGAAATAAATTATAAAAATAAAAGATAGTAACTAGAATAATAATAATATTACACTAAAAAACATGCGATAAAAATCGTTGAAATTTTATTATCTACTAAATAGAACAATAATTGTTCTAAACCTAGTTTTACTTTTCATAACAATCAACATTACATATTGTATAAAAATGAATCATTTACAGCTAGCACAGATATTAGTTATTTTGTATTTATTATTCATGTATAGTATAGGATCGTTAGCAGGCACATTATACATTCAAATTCATCTTCTTTGTACATGACAGAAACAAAATCAATAAAGATGGCAATTCAAATAGATAGTCACCATTAATACAGCGAAAATTTATTTTATACTCCAATTAGACTTGTCATAGATGAACTATCAACTTTGAAAATCGAGTTTATTGATAGAGTATCTATTAAGATAATTCTAAACCTCTTTATTTTTACAAAGGAAAGAGAAATTCAACTATTTAATACTGCCGAGAGATATGAGTGATGCCAACCATGTGAAGAATACAGATGCTAATATTACTGTCCTTATGATATATTAGATTTATATCATCAAGACTTTGATGGTATGATTAACAATGAATAATGTCACGATTATTTTTTCTCTTTGTTGAATATTAGTATTACATAAAAAAGTGCAACATATTATATAAAGCCGTTCATATCATAAAAAGATTAATATTTCGGAGGCTCTGTAGTTGACGACATAGCTGCAGCATAAGATGGAGGAGCATCTTCTCTAATACAATGAACTGGAGCAGTAGTTGGTGTCCGTGTGGCTCTATTATTTCCCGCTGAAAAAACCTGAACTCGCACATGTCCTGGATTTTGTATTGATATTGGTGCTCTTGGTGGTACTTGCCGCGTATTGTTAGAATTTAATTGCACACAACATCGAATGCATATTGATAAGATAGCGACACTTATACCAACAATACCGACGATTGCATAAGTTGGTAAGCCACGACAATCATTATAATATGAGCCACATGACTGGCCAGCTAAAAAATTACCGAATACAGATAACAAGCATAATTTGATGAAATCATACTTACAAGAACAATAATAGACACTAGTACCATAATAACACCATTCTGCTAAAACTTCTTCCGTTAGTGATAATACAATAAATGATACGAGAGTGATAGAACGAAGCATCTTTAGTAAGCTGTATTTTTATTGCCACAAAGTAACACCTCTCAACAACATGTAATGAGACAACACTGAAAACGTTAGATATATAGATGTGGTGTGATGTCATTGATAAGATGGAGACAAAAAAGGCTCTGTTATTGTCACCTACGTAAAAGAAAAAAGCTAGTAGCATATGCAGCACGTGTTCTAGAAGAAGTTACCTTATCTGATACGTTTGCTTACAGTTTTAGTCTCTTAAAAAATTTTTCTTACATTATGAAGGATAGGGAACTTTGGAATGCAACAAGGTTGTACACTTTCTTTTAAGTCTATATGTATTGTCTTGAAATAACACTAGAATTAAAATTAAACATATTTTAGAACAATGAAAGAAACTAAATGAGAATAAATAGCTTAAATATGAACGTTAAGATGTTCAAGAAGAACAGGTTCTTTTTAGTGGTTCGAAATAAATTCTCATAGAAGATTGCTTATCATTTATATTCCTCATTTCAATATAATCAGTTTGTAGCATCGGTAAAGTTGTTCCAGCATAATTTATACACAATGCATTTTACATTATAAGTAAGAACTTGTAATTCAAACATGATAGATTTAATACTGCTGACAAAACGTACTGATGTCATTGTTTAGTATAGATGAAAGATACAAACGCTTAGTTATCAGCGTATTTACTTATCAATATGACAAATCGATCATGACATAATACAAGTGATACGTTCTATACTATTAATATTGTTACTACGGCGAAAGCTAAAAACGAAAAGATATATCATGTAGGTGCTTAAACATACAACATGTTCGTCTGGTTCCTCATCTTTGAAAATAGTAATACAGATGCCACATCTTACATTCGATGTAGAGGTAATATAAAATGCTTCATCAGTTGAAACATGTTGTCTATTACAAAAGACTTTGTTTTGAATTTCATAGCATCTCATTAGGATTCTCTAATAGTCAAATAAACGTTAATGCGATCATTAGCTTTTGTCAACTTGGAAAAAATATGATTTATATATACTGAGTTCGTAGTACAACTTAGTAAGAAACACGGGTTTATAAGATCTTTAAACAAAACAAACAATTATATTTTGGTTGTAATGTTATTAAAGATGTGCTTGTATTAGAGCCCTGAAAACGACCCAATCCGTGAACATGTACGAGTTCAACTAGGAAAAGTATCGTGATTTTATTGGATTCTGTTTTTCTAACCCAGTCTGTATTTTTCAGAGCTAACATAAAAGTGACAGTGTCATAAAGTTATTTGTTTCCATTATCTGAAAATTCCGTAGCGATGGTTTCAACAATTCTGCTACGCTTATATCAATTATCCTTCTTCTGTAAAATATTGACAAGTCTATTTGAGCATATATAGATTATTGTACTTTCATAGTTTCAATTAACTGTAAAATTCTACATGACATAGCTCCAACTAATACTAAGAAACTGCAACACAATTGCTCAATTTTTTGCCTTTCTGATAAACATTCTTTGGAACGAACATAGAAAATAGTTTTCATTTTAACATCACTCTATCACAAGAACACCAGCGTTAGCAATTGTTTTAATTCTCTTTTTTTTGATTCAAAACATCGCTATCAATATAATTTAGATGTCATCATTCGAACAAACAATCTTAAATCGTGTGATAGTGATTAATATTTTTTTAGAACTTTTAGAAAAAAGTTTTACGATGTTGTCATAGTTTCTTAGTACAGTGCTAGTCACAATATATTATATCTTACAAGCGCATGGTACGATGTAGATTTGATAATCTATATAAATTTGAAGGAGTTACCGATACGGTTCGCAAAAGTAATAAAACATTTTTATATCGTTGTAGAACTAAAAAGATCTTCTAGATGTCATTTTGATACATACTTTGTATCTCCATAAAACACTCATTTTTTTTATTGAATAAGCATATTTGAGAAAAACAGCTAATCTAGAAATAGATAAACATAAGGTTTTTGAACCGGTTGCAGGTTCCAAAAACTAAATCATTATAAAGCTAAGTTTTATTTCGCTATCTTGGAAACATGCAAAATTGAACTAACTTAACCATTCTGTCTTTTATTTTCTCATTAAACTTTATTCCAATAGATGTCTACAATTTCAACATTGTCTAATAGATAAAATCTGTGCAGTAATTAGAAATGAATATGAATAACATCAACTTTAATGATGTGAATATCAATTTTAGTACTATTGATTCTTATTAAAACAACTGCTCTGATGACGATCGTCATGATTAAAATATTAGGTAAACAATATTTTGTGTAATTACTATAATAACAAAACTAAAAAATAATGCATCGTATTTTCTGCAAATTTTATTCATAGATAGTCAAAATTCCTACAAATCAAAGCAAAGATAAAAGTCTGTAACAAAGATGTAGGTGTAAGATTCTGGCTGACAACAAGAAAGAGGAAATAAAGAAGACCCCTCTATATAAACTCAAATGTTAAATTTGGAAGGTATGGATGGTACGGTGAGTAAATGTTAGTGAGTTGAACAGCTACGCCCTCACCCAAAACCTCATGCTCATCTCTAATTAGCTGTAAGTCTCGTTGCTAAAGCTGCTAGATAGGCACATGGTTTCGCTTGTGTTGATCCGTAGAAATTTTCAATATACGATGCATGATCAGTGACAGTTCCTTTATCGTGCATTGCAACAGTAGCCAGAATGAGAATAAATCTGTAGCTCGATAGAAAAAAAGGAGAATAGGTTCCTCAACTACGTTTAAAGAGTCTCTATAGAACAGAAATTCTTCGGTAAGTGTCGACATCTTGATGCTGTAGAAATGTACGGTGCATGTTCACTATTACGATAAAACACACTATGTTGTCATAAGCTTGAAATTCTGTTTCTTTTTTTTTCATTCGACACACGCAAGAAATTTACAAAATGAGTACCTTCGGGATGCCTTCACAAGTAAATAAATACGTGTTCGTCGTCTGTTCTACGAACATGACATGCACAGCTAGACAACAAAGTATTTTATTGTATTTCGCAGTTGCTATTAAATGGTAAGAAAGAATAGAGTGGCAACAAGAAATTATACTGTTTCTATGCGAAATATAGCAGTACAGTACATAATTAGAGTCTGGTCGTAGATATATGATAAAAACATTGATTATAGAAAGACTGATTATGCCAGAATTTTTTCACATTAAAGTGTGGCCAATATATTGTTTCATAGAATAGAGTATGTAGAGTCAGCCAGATCTTTGGATATTTTAATTGAATAAAAATACACGAAGAAAAACAGAATGATGGTATTTCGGCCTAAAATTTGACACACTGAAATAGATACTTTGTAGAAAAAATAGATATGTTGCTGAATTTTAAATGGCTTAGCAAGCTACTAAAACTTTTGAGATAGGAAACACACATGGGCATTTTGTAACTTGAAAAAATAAGCTTCTAGTCCTTTTCAACGAATATATGGAAGGTTTGTGTTTTTTCAAGTTCAACAGACTTGTTACAATGGTTTCTAATCGGTCAGATCCGTTCTTCATGAATCATAGAGTTAGATAGACCACATACTTGGAAACATTGTACTATTGACACGATTCTAGTCGCGCACTGTCCACGAACCCTCATGGAGAATATGTTTTTTTTTCACAATTTTTTTGTGTATGTTTCGAGCTGTGACTGATATAAAATTTTCTACAAAAGATGGCTCTAGATGTACATGAAATGCTAGAGGTCGATGAGCAATCATCATCAATAGCAACAGTAGTGGTTTCAAAGCCGACAACTTCAGTGAAATTGTCCTACCATTTTCAGAAACTGACCGATGTACATATGCAGCAAGTGATATACGAGTTGTTCCTGCAAAATGAAAGTACAGAATTGGATTTGAGTGGCAATCAGATCACTGACATAGGTGTTGCCATTCTCACTCAATCCATTCAAACAAATCAAGTGAGTAGAATCATCAGTTTGTTTATTGCATTTTTGGTAGTGATCGTTCGCTGATGAAGTAAGAGCTACATTCCTGCATTGAAGTTTTCTCTAAATTAAGTATTTTTGCATCAGAGAAACACGTTCAAGAGCAGTATTAAGCTCCTCTGTTGATGATGTGAAAGGATGACAGTCTTCTCTTCACCCATCCTCAAATAGCATAAGCTGATTAAATGTAATGCCAGTAATCATATATGCGATCAAAACAGCAATAAAGAAATGAACGACAAAAAGAAACTTAAACGATTACGATGAAATGTGTTGAAAAATTTGCTCGTACCAGTTTACCAAAAGCTGCCATAACGATGTCTTCGTCTACCGACGAAGTCAGTTTTTAACTTGTTCATTATTATCGTCAGTTTCTTTGCTATCGAAATGTTCTATGTATTCTTTAATATGTCTTCAATTAAAAATGATTAGAAAATATCTCTTTCGTCTATAACAGGAAAGTAAATCTCAAAGGATTCAATGAAGTTCTCTATTAAATATCAAATCTAAGTTGCTAACAAAGTACTATCGACATTTTGTATCGCTCTCTGTTCTTTTACTCTGTATTTTAGCCCTGCTTCTCTATAGGACGAGGTGCATTAAGCAAAGTTCAAGAATAAAACGTATGAAAACCTGTTTCAATCTTCTTGCATGAATCTATTCGTTTCTTTTTCGTTCATCTATGCTACAGATGTGTATAACCCATCGAATAAACTCTATATAGATTGTTGAGTTGATTTCACTTATTTTCTGCCTACGATATCATTCCATATCAAATCGAGATCTGTACTGTGAGCTCTTACGGATGTATCTTGTGATATAAGTACGCTGCTCAAAAGACAGATCTGTTCTACAATTCCAAAGCAAAGTCGTATGGACCCAGTTACTTTAATATAGACTTTGCCGCTCTATTTCGCTCAGCTGATTTAGAAAACAATTCTTCTCTTTCATATAGGTATTGATTGCACTTCGTCTCGCTTGGAATCGAATCGGCGATGTAGGAGCAAAATATCTCGCCAAAGTTCTTCGACATAACACGGTAGAAAACCTACTCTTTTCTCGTTGTCTCTTAGACATCTGTTGTTCATGCAGACATTGAAGATACTTGATCTGTGGGGAAATGACATCAGTGAGAGAGGAATATGGTATCTCGCTGAAGCTCTCCGATATAACAGGGCAACTAGTCTGTTCATTTCCTTCTGCTTGCCTGATTGAATGTTGTTGTTTTTTTCTGATTCATAGACACTTCAAGAATTGGAGGTGGGAGCAAATGTGGTTTCGTTGAATCTGGAAAAACAGTTAAAAAGACAGGACTGTCGTATCAAGTTTTCTTCTATCTATTATTGAAATAAATGACTGCCTCGAAATGCTTCTTGTAGAAAATGATTGTTAAGCACATGTGCTTAATATGAGACACATGAGACATGTACACAAATTGAGTGTGGATGTTATTTTGAGTGATTTCTATTCGTACACACAACAACATCCACGTTATACCCACCATCTTTACTCTTTCTATCACTAAATGGTAGTTCGAACAATGGCAAACATCATACCGAACATGATTTGCATAAGAAAACTTGTCATAAATGATGGTCGATGTAAAAGTGTAATGATGTGCGCTGCTCTACTCGGAGAAATCTACATTTTCGTTACAGCTCGTAAGTTACAAGAATATCTTCCACAACGATTTGATTTTCCGCGAGAATTGACTGCTAAAGCAACGCTTGTTGATCATTCCATGACAATAGTCAGTCATGTAAAATCAATGCGATTAGAAAAAATATTATTTGTGACAAAACAAAAGCACGAGAAATGAAGGCAAACGTGCTTAATGAAACTACGCCTTTCTAATTGGAAGAAACAT
>CAJNOP010000069.1:873156-900741 GCA_905250075.1 Rotaria sp. Silwood1 | reverse complement strand
ATCATAGAGAAAATGAAGCTTGTTTTTCCTATCGAAGCTCCGTTGCATAAGTCCGTTGTACAGCAATATCGATAGTAGTAGGGTAGACCAGCGGTTGTAACACTTGCTTCAGTACAGGTTCCCGAAGTCGCATAAGTACGAGAAACGGCATTGGCGTTGCTAGTATATACGTATTTCTATTGATAGATGAAGTGGAAATTTTATAGGAAACTCAAAGACATACGTACCGAACAATACGCAGCACTTGAATCAGATGTGTGTGTTACTCCACTACCAGATGCATCAAATGATGGGCCACATCCATCCGTCCCCACATTACAAGAATAACAATCGATAGCATCGATTCCTTGTTGTACAACTAAATAATTTTTATTTGAAGAATTATTTAAATTATTAAAATATTTAAACATACGAAGAAAAACCAAGCAAATATAAACGAAAAGAATTGTATTCATAGTAATGCTTGTTGAAGAGCTAAGATGAATGTTACTTGTATAAAACAAAAAAAAAATTAACTGACAATCTATGAAGAAGTTTATCATATTTATAGTGTCAATCCGTTACTAAGTGATTGATGAAATCAAACATTTAGAAACATATCAAGTTGAAACACTTATTATTTTTTATTTTTTTTTTTCTTTGTATATATATCAACTGCATATAATGTAGTGATAACATGCTGTGATTTCATTTCGATCTATATCTTTAGTAATACAAGCACTCTCAAGAACTACATTTCATTGAAAGAATAATCGAAAAAAAAAGAAATGTTTGTAACTATATTTTAACAAGAATTTAAATCTATTCTAACAACGAAATATACAGATTAAATGTTTTATGACATGGACAATAATTTTAATTATTCGAAGTCTGTTTTCATTTTTTTTTATTAGATTTATTCGATTATACTAATGGACATATTCGTGGACTTTTTTTCAGAAGTTGAAGATGAAACAAATTTTTGAATGACTATCAAGAAAAAACAAGAATCTGAAAAGAATTAGAAAGAAAAGATACATTTGTTAATCAAATTAGCGAATTCAAAGATAGTGAAGCCAAAAAACCTTGTCACCTCTGAGGTCTTATATGAAATTCAATTAGAAACTTTTTCTTTGAGTTTTTACCATAACATAAGACTTCAGGGATGATAATTTTTTTTTTACAACATCCATCTGATCTTGAAAGATCTTATCATTCGATTGATTGACCAGAAAAGTTGATTTCTACACATAATATTCTCATAACAGACGACTTGATAAAGCATCAATTATTATTTACTTATTGCAATAAATATGAAGAAAATCATTTATATTAAAACCTAAGCATTTTTTAATATACATGAAATTTTTTATAATTTATTCCTTTCGGTTTTTGTGCTTGATAAATGTGTTAGATTTAGTTTCATAAAATGTATTTTTTTGTTATAATCATTTTTTTGTGAATTGAAATGAAAGAAAAGTTGAGCATTTTGAAATTTATTATAAAAAGAAAAAAAGTAACCTCTTTTAAACAAGATAATTCATAACATTTGAAGATATTGTATATGTTTTAGGTCATATATTCTTCATTTGACATATGCTAAATTTGTTTTATTTTTCAACAGGTGCTTTGTCTTCATCAAACACCTGCTGATAAATCATAAAGAAAAAAGAAAAATTGTTTTTTTCTTTGTTTAAGTATCAATATTGATACTTTGTTGTTTCATAGCAACTCATACAGACTTAAGGAACTGCTATCGGTGATAAAAGATTAATTGAATCTCGAACAAAATACTTTTTATGTAAATAAAAGTACATTCTTATCATCGACAGAATTGCATTGTTAAATTTAAACAAGAAAAAAAAAAACCAGAACTCATTATTTTCTTGTGTAAATCAAGTCTTTTAGATTTTGTTAGATTCTTACATATGATTAATTAATCAAGCATTTTTCTTTTAGCTTTTATCATTTTTGTTTGCATAAACAAATAGAAAATTTATTCTTATTGTAAAAAGAACAACAAATGTAGTACCTGATTATAATTATTGTCATATGAAATAATGAACTTTAATATCATAGACATGTTAAAATAGCAGTAGTATTAATCATTTTAGTTTTTGACAAGACAATATTCACTTCATTAGAATCCGACTATTAGTTTCTTAAAAACCAGATTCAATCATGATATTCATACATCTATCACCTACATGTTGATAAAATATTCTTCTGGATGATTTCGACGACACCCCACGGAAAAATTTTTCAAGAAAAAACCGCGGTTTTATAAACCGCGAAAGTCAGACCGTTTATACGGTTTTTGAAACCGGCGAAAACCGCGGTGAGAACCGAGAAAATCGCGGTCCGAGCTGAGTTTTTGTAGGTCTAACCGCGGTTTTCTCGGTTCTCATCGCGGTTTTCGCCGGTTTCCAAAAACCGCATAAAAGGTCTGACTTTCGCGGTTTTTCAAAATGTGGAACAAAACCGCGGTTAACCTCAGATTACCGCGGTTGTTTTCGGAAGAATTTTTCCGTGGGATTCATGCTTTAGTAGAGAGTTAATTTGGGTATTGATTTCTTAAAAGAATGCTTTGTTTTCCAAATTTTAATCGTACTCTTTAACCTTTCCTTCATCTACCTGGATTTGTACAGTGTATCATTAACCTTCTCATGACTCCGCTACTATGTTTTCCCTTCCTGTACATCCAGTATCAAAAAGAAAATTTTCAGAAAAAGTTTACTTATTCAAATCAAGAAGGAACCAGCACCCACCCTCTAATGCAAAGTAAATGAAATCAATGTCATCTACAATGTCTCTTCAATTGAAAGATGCTAAAAGAATGTTTTATCGTCTTTCGAATCTTATATAACTTATTTTTTTCATAAGTATAGATGATTCAAACAAAGAAATGATTCTATCTTCTGGTAAAAAAAAAGTTTTCTTTTAGTAACATTTTATTGAAGACTCATAACAATCGACATTGGTTCCACCTCAATTCATATATACTACTTCTTTTTTATTTAAATAAAAGCTCATCAAATAAATCTAATATACTCCAAATTTTTATTTTTTCAGAGGTTTAACTATCACAAGAAGTTCAATATCAATCGCATTCAAAATTATGACAATGTTCATATTACTCCTCGAGAAAATAACAATCTGATCATGTAACATTATTCATATGGTCTGAATAAAAAAGAAAATATTTATAGTAACTGCCCGCATGTTGTTAATGGTTGATGCCTTATCTTGTGATGATAACATCTATTTAGCAATCACACAGCAATTTTGTAAATATACGATTCTAGAAAAAATAGATTTAAGTTTTTAAATCATCTTTTTATTTAATCCGATGTTTATATCATTAAAACTTTTATTTTACTTATGAAAAATGTTTGATTGATGAGTTTTTGGAAATTTGTCTTTCAAATCCATTGTGAATATTTATTTAAAAAAAAAAAATAGAACTAAGAAAAGTATAGGAAAATTTAAGGATGATTAAATGAAAAGAAGAGAAAAAGAGAATAGTCATTTGTCATTTGAAAAATAAAATCATCGTTGATGTTATTTGATCAATAACAGACCAATGAAGGCTGGAATCACTGCAAAAACGAAGCTTGCCTTTCTCATCAAAGCTTCGTTACATAGATCCGTTGTACAGCAATACAAGTAATAAGTTACACCATCGGTTAGGACACTCCCCTCAGTACAGGTTCCTCCAAGACCAAAGCTGCGTGATATAGCATTAGTGTTGCTAGTAACTACGCTTTTCTAAAAAGGAAACAAATAAAAATTTTACAAGAATATTAACAAAATACTTACCGAACAATAAGCAGCACTTGTATTAGACGTTGTTGTTATGACTCCACTACCTTTTGTATTAAATGATGGACCACATCCATCCGTACCCATAGTACAAGAATAACAATTGATAGCATCGATTCCTTGTTGTACAACTAAATAAGTTATAATCGAAGATTTATTTAAGTTACTAAAAAAAAATTTAAATTTACCAAGAAAAATCAAACAATAAAGAGCAATAGTGATTGAATTCATTGTCGTTTTTTTTTCTTTCTTGTTAATCGAAGAGAGATGAAGTTAAGAACTAAATGAGAATCTGTCAGCAAGCTAGTCTAACTTATAGTCTACCGTTACTAAGTTATTGTTGACAGGAAACATTTCCGGAGAAAAAAAAATATGTCATAAACGTTAGTTACTTTTGTTTAATAAATATTTTATCCAATACTTATATTACTATTTGATTTTTTTTTTAATGCATAGTATTATGATGTCAATCATATCGGAATAACAGAAAAATAAAATAAAAAAAAAAAGCTAAAACATAAAAATTTAAATGTAAATGAAATAACATTCGATACTTAAATTTCTTTTTTTTTTCAACATATTAATTTTAATCAAATGAAAAAATGTTTAAGATAATTGACACATAATTATTTATATAAAGTTTAATTTATCAAAAATATTCTAAAACTTCGTTAGAAAGCATATAAATTCATTATATTTTCTTGCATTGATCGATTTCATAAATTAACGTAAGATTGTATCAGTTGCATTCTATAAGTATTTTTTTTTTCATATGATACTAATTTATTTGAAATAGATTGATTGCAATTCATGAAGATTATTATTCATACAGATATATTAAAAAATTTCTATAAAACTTTTTATTAATACAAAGCGAATTATCAAGTACAAAAACAGTTTTGATGGTAATAATCAATTTCATGCTTAATCCAATCACTATATAAATCAGCTTTGCACTATGTGATTTTAGGCAATGTAATTTAGATGGTGAAAAAAATAAATAATAAAAGAAAATCATCATATTCAATAGTAATACATCGTGATTTTTTCCGGTAACTTCTGATCATTTTGTATCAAAAAAGAACAACATATAAATTGTAAATCATCGGAAAAACCTGCTCAGTTTTGAATCCGGAATATTGCTTCTGAGTTTCATTAATTTCCGATCTTTTTTTTTTTTGATCGGAAACGTTCCGTATACATTCAATTACGGCATTTACTTATTCGGAACATGTATTAAAATGAAATAATTAAAACAATATCGATTGAATCTTATCGAAACTTTATAATCAACCCGATATATTCAGATATCTTGATGTACAAAAAAAAAAACCATCATTCTTTTTTTTGTGCTTCAAATACATATTGATATATGTCTATCGCAAGAATAAAGGAGAAAAAAAAAAGTTGTATTTTCAATCATTATATCCTATATACAAACGAAAGAAATATGAGTAAAATAATCTTTCAAGAAAAGATTTGGATTGATAAATTTTAATTCAACTATAAAATATCTATTAAATTCATATCGTGACAAGAAGAAAAAAAAATAAATTCGCGTTTTTTTTTTCCTCTTGTGTGACTTCGATATTGTCGAATAGTAAGTATTTGTGATATACTGTTTTTTACCTTCCTATATCGAAGGGTCAACATACGGTCATATCTATCAGTATTTTTCGTTCTTTTCGTATATTCTATAACTAAACAACAAATAAAAAGTACACCTTCTCGTTCACTCATCACTGAATTTACTTCGCATATATATATATATTTAGTAAGTACAATGATAATCTACTTGAACATAATTTATAAAATAATCAAATATTTATTTATTAAAGATTTTTCTTTCGATGAACAAAGTTTTTTTCGTTTGAACTGTTTGTTGTCAAGGTAAAGATAAATAGGACATGAGAGAGAGAGAGAGAGAAAGGTTCGTGTTCTTTTTTTATACGTCAGTGAATCATTGGTGTATCGAATCGGGCATGAATATTCGTTTTTTTCTTTCTTAATAAGAACGAAAAAAGTTTCATCGAATATTTAAAATAAAAAAAAAAAGTTTATATCTTGTCAAAAACGAATAGATATTATTTCTAATCATTTCAAAGAAATATTAAAATAAAATTTATTCTTTATCTAGATTTTGAAAAAGAGTAGATATCTATTTTGGAGGAGTATAAACATGTACCACAAACTTCGGGAGAGTCACCTTGATCTTCGAGTAGAGGAACTGCCTCCCAGCTTTTACATCGGATAAAACATTCTTGCCTACAAAGTATTTATTCATTATTTTATTTTAAATATGATCAACTCAATTGATCGTTTTTACATGTTTTTTGTTCTAGATTAGCTATTGTTTGAGAACATATGAACAAAATTGATTACAGACGGTTAGATCTTCGAATATTTGGATTTCAAAATAGGTTTTATTTATTTAAATAAAATAAAAAATTGACTATTTTATTTATTTATTTTCTCTACTAATGAAATAACAGACAAAAGATGAAAACTAATTATTAGATATTTTCTGATTGATTATTGATTTATTTAAGTATATGAAATAATTTTAAATAGAATATTGTCCTTGAAATATTCATTATCGAACTCGATCATTTCAACCTCCGAAAATGATATAGTACTGTATTTAGTTTTACTGTAATCCATCGTTCCGATTTTTTTTTCAGCTAACGAACAGCCATTGTTTCTCACACTACTTTTAGAATTATGGTAAATGCCAATGTAATGCCGCTATTTTGTGAATCATTGGTTTATGTGACTATCGAAAATGAACTGTTTTTTTTTAAGTTGTATTAAATTTATCTGAACTGAAATCTTATAGGAACGGTTTTTTGGAAATTCTGAACTTGTCTTGGTTTTTTTTTTGCTAGTTATTCATAATGAATACAAACTAGAAAACAGAATAAATCTGTTTATTTCAATATATATATATAAGTCAAAAATCGGTGTTCAGAACGTACCAAACAAAAAAAAAAGTTCTTCGCACATTTTGATCGAAATTCTTACATGCAAATTATTTTTCTTCATAAAGAAAATCTTGATTTTGTTTGAATAATACAATGTATCGAATTGATTCTTTAATAACTTATTTTAGTACATATGAAAATTTATTTTTTTCGTATTCTATTATAGATAAAATATAATGGCTACAAAAACTTCACCATTTGCTTTATATAAAACTTTTATCGATGCTTATATGCAAGGTCATCCTGAAGTGGTCAAAAGTGTATGTAATTTCTCGATTGATTTTCTTTTATTAATACAACTTCTTTTTTTTTTGTCTAGCTTCGTCATTATAATGCTTTAGCTGAATGGGATAAAATAAAAAATAATGAAGAATTAGTTAAAAAAAATATTGAAAAATATCTTGAAATTGCAAAAAAATCAAATGTAACTGAAAATGAAAAAAAACCTTCTATTGATAATAAAAAATCGACAACAACAACACCAACACCAACAACAACAACATCACGAAAACGAACAATATCATCTGATGATGAAACAGAAATTCATGATCCATTATTTGATCCTGATATAGTTATTCCAGTTGTACCAACATTTTCAAAACGTACAATAAGAAATTCTGTTGAAATAAAAGAAGATGAATCAAAACCATGGGTTATTCGTGGTATTGAAAAAGCTAAAGCACGTATTGATGCTCATTTAGCAAAAATTGAAGCAAAACGTCTTGCTAAACAAAATCGAGTAAAAGCACCAGCACAAGAAGCTCTTGCACAAGAAATAAAAGAAATAGGTGAACGTATTGCTAATTTAATGCAAGTTAAAAATATGGGTTTATCAACAGAAGAAACAAATATGACATTAAAAAAATTAATTAAACAAAAAAAAGAACGTTCAACTGAACTTAGTCTTTTACAATCAAAACAACGTGCTGGTAAACGTTATCGTCAACGACGAAAAAAACGTCTTGAAACATTATGTAATGCTGATCCAGAAGTTGCTACTGAACTTTTAAAACTTTATAAACCATCAACAATATCTGTACATTCAATTGAAAATGTTTCACCTGATTTATTACAAACAATTGAAGAAATTGCAAGAATTGGAGGTGTATCAGATATAAATTCAAGATTGATGAATATTGGTCCATGTACATCATTAGAGGAGCTTAGAGAAAAAATAAAAGAACGTGGTTATGAAATTCGTAGATCATCACTTTTCTATCGGTAAATATTGAAGTTTTTCAAAAAAATAAAACAAAAATTTAACTGTTATAATTTTTAAACTCTACATTTTAGTCTTATACCTTCTGGTGCTTTTTCTGAAGATGGAAAAAAACATGGTACTTCATCAAATGTTCGTCTTCGAAAACTTCAAGGTATCGAACAAGCTAGACATGAAGGTAATTTACAAGATTAAAAAAATTCAAAAAATCAAAAAAAAAAGAAAAATGAATTCATTTAATATTTATTTAGATTGCCATTTTGTATCTGCTACTTTAAAATATATCAAAGATTTAGCTGGAACTTTTGGAAATGATTGTGTTTTTTATCTTGTTCAAGATAATAAAGCTTCAATTAGAATTGGTCGACCTGCATCTAGAGGAAATTCACCACTTATTATGCGTCTTGATTATCAAATAAGTACAGCAAATTCAACACCAATGCCACCATCGGTTCCATATCAACTTAAACCAACGTATGTTGAATACTAAATGCAAATGAAGTCTTTTTTATTTTGCGTGAGATCAATGATCAGCATGAATAGTTTTCATTTACAGATCAAGTTATTATATAAATCCAATAGATATATCCTTTTATAGTAATCCTACAAAGAGCCTTAATTTCATGACTAATGAGGGAAGGGTCCCAACTGTCCAATCGCTTTTGAGCTGAGACTATGTGCATTATGTAGATCCAAATGAGTTATGAATACCCTGAAAAAAGTTCGGGCCACTAGCCTATTGCTACGGAGATAGTGTACTTTTACAGTATTCTTTAAAAATAAATGCCGTGGTCCCCCTCAGGAACACCAGAAAAACTGATTTTCGAATTTCGATTTGAAACTTTGGATAGAGACAGACCTTAATCAGAATAGTTTATTCTGAATGTTTCTAAGATTTTTTCATCTGCTTCTATCCTAAAATAAGAACATCAAATCTGCCAGTTTATATAGACAAGTTATTCATAATTGTATCCTAGGATAGAAAGGGCGAAAAAATCTAAAATATTCACAGCAAACTATTCTCATTAAGATCTGTCTCTATCCAAAGTTTCAAGTCGAAATTCGAAAATCAGTTTTTCTGGTGTCCCTGAGGGGGACCACGGCATTTATTTAAAAATACTGTAAAAGTGCACTATCTTCGTAGCAATAAGCTAGCGGCCCGAACTGTTTTCAGGGTATTCATAACTCATTTGGGTCTACATAATGCACATAGTCTCGGCTCAAAAGCGATTGGACAGTTGGATATCGGCACGGCCAGCCATCGGTCCCCTTCGTTGGGGAAGGTTCGAAATCAGTAAGATTCAGAAAAAAAAGTTTGTTATAGAGAGTGTGATCTTGAAATATTATTAAGTTTGTTCCGTATTCCGAGTTACACAGCTGACATATAAAACCAATATCATTTTTCTTTCCTACGAGTTTAAAAACACGAATAATTACGAAATTTCACTGTTTTTTCACTTTTTAACCTTTCATTTTTGTCAAAATAATGAATGGAATTTTCAATGAAATTTTCAAAAGAAGATGAAAATAAACTAATCGATTTATATAAAACAATATTCTTAATCGTTATGGAACAAAAAAGGTTAGATTAAACAGGTAAAATTATCATAAAAATGGCACTAAACTGTCCTCCGTGGAAAAAGAGAAAATTGGTGAAATTCCATAACATTTGAAATTCCGTAACGCTCAGCCTTTTAAGTTAGCTTACTCGAAGGGATTGTCCTAAGGCGAAAATGATATGATATTCTAAGAGTATGTGAAAAACTGAACAACTTTTGTATAGAACGTTCATTTATGAGTAGCTTAGTTTCGTATAAAAATGCTAAAATGTGAGTCATCCCTAAAAATTTTGTCCATTTTTTGAAATTCCGTAACGAACGATATTTTTCAAATAATTTCGCCATGGCTTGTGATAACTCCATGAGATTTTCAGTACTCACAGAGCTAGTTTACCTTTATGTATGCCCAAAATTTCAGAAGCATTTCTCTTGTTATTGAGAAGATATTTATCTCACAAGTTGAAAAAATGAAATTCCGTAACGCTTGGCCGTGCCGATATGTTCCCTCGTAAGTCTGTTACAGACTTTTGATAATCTCATAATGACATTTACTATACGTGTATGATGAAATGTTACTAAGATATGTGACATGAGAAGATGATTGAAGGTTCTATTACTATACTTTTTTTGTTTTGTTTTAGAGTATATGCATCTTGTCTTCTTGATGAAAATGGTGTTATTACTAATTCTGGTCCAACATATATATCAGTTCGTTCAGCAAAACATGATCGAATAAATATTGATTGTGAAGAAATTGATTTTGATCAAGTTGTTAAATTAAAAGAATTTGAACGAACAGCACGTAATCATATTGGTGAAGTTAAACCAGTTATTATTATGAATATTGATAGTATTAATCCAATGGATTATACACGTTTTCGAAAAACTCTTTATTTATCAATAAAAAAATTTAAAAAATATAATTTAGATGCTTTTATTCTTATTACACAAGCACCAGGTCAAACAGCATTTAATATTGTTGAACGACGTTTAGCATTATTATCACATGATTTATCAGGTTTAGTTTTACCAGATAATTATTTTGGTACACATTTAAATATAAGTGGTTTAACAATTGATGCTGAAGTAGAAAAAATGAATTTTAAAAAAACCGGTGAAGCACTTGCTGAAGTATGGAATATGAATATGATTGATCGTTGTCAAGTTGTTACTGAATATATTGATCCACCAACATCATCTGATGATATAGTTCGATTTATTGATACAAAATTTACTTTAGATTCTATTATTGATGAGTAAGAATTTAAGAAAAAAAAAATTCAATTATAATAACAATTCTTTTTTTTTGTTTTTCTTTGTTTCTATTTAGAATTTGTGATGAAGATGAAGAAATTCCACTTCATCAACGTATTCAACGTTCTCGTCCAGCTTTTTATCCAGATACAAATACAGATACAAAACCTACACCTGTTTATGATATTGATGAGTACGATAAATTTAAAAAAAAACAACAACAATCGAATACATGACTATGGTTGTTTTTTGTTTTTGTCTTTTTAGATATTGGTGTGCAACACATGTTTTTCAAACTCAATATACAATACAAATAATTCGTTGTACTAAAACAGAATGTTGTGGTCCATGGCGTTCAAATTATATTCAAGTATTTCCTCATCGATTTCTTCCACCACCTGTACCATTTCATCGTTCATCACGTGGTGTTCGATTAGAAAAAATTGAAGCAACATTTGCTAATCGATATTCAATATCATCATATTATGGTACATTATTTCAACGTATACAATTTCATGGTATTGTTATGCGTGGAACACAAAATCAATTATTACAATTTGATGCTTTTTGTCCATCAATTCAAAATAAAATTTATTCACGTACATGTACAATTTGTAAACAATATATTCCATCACCAACACGTTTACGTAATCATTATAAAGTTCATCAACAACGATATGGATTAAAATGTACGGATTATAATAATAATAAAGAAGAAGAAATAATTGATGATGATGATCCTATTGATCCAAGTGATTTACCATTAGCACCAATAAATATAAGTCAAAATGGAGTTTGTCTTTTTACGGATATGACTGATTGGTTAAAATCAGATTTTGAAGATGATCCTGTTACTGAACCAAAACCAAAATCAATAGCTGCAACAGCAATGGCTATGATTAGAAAAGAAAAACAATTAGTAGCTGAAGCAACAGCTGCTATTGCTGAAAGTTCAAAACTAATTCAAAAAACAAAAACAACAACAACAACAACAATACAAAATGATGTTATTGAATCAATAGCAACGATTTCAGTTGATAATGCATTATCATCAAATGATATTGATGATGTACCTGAAATAAAAGTAGAACAAGAAGATGTAGCTGATGCACTTCAACAATTAAATGTTATTGATGATAAAATTAATAATAGTTATGATGATCTTAGTGATCTTATAGACAAAATTTAATTTTTCTTTCACTTAGACAAGCGTTTTTTTTTTCTTTTCTTCTCTTCTTTAGTGTGAATGGATATTGTGTTTTACAAAATAAACGTAGAATAAGAAATATACTTTAGAGTATTTCATCAATTAAAACTTGTTTATTCCTTTTTTTTGCTTCATTAATTGAATATAAAATATATATTCAGAAGAAATCTTAATCGATCATTAATGAAACTATAAAGTTGGAGATATTTAATAATGTTCCTGAAGATTTCAATCTCAGTAGTTCATTATAATTTTGTACTCCTAAGCTTGAATTGAATGTAAGTCTTCCTAGAAAAAAAAATTCAAGTCGACTGAGCACTCAAACGCTAATAACTTGATAAGATGAGTTACTTAGTTTTTGCTATGAAATATATATTGCAAACTTTTATTGAATAAATTAATCATTTTTTTTACATAGTGCTATAAATTTCTACATATAATAATTAGAAATTCAAATAATCTCTTGTGAGACTTTAACTATCCATTCGATTAGTCTTGCAATAGTCAAATGATTATAATATTCATTAAATATGGTACTCTTGTATCAGAGAAAAGGGACATCTCAGCTATGAAAGTCTTGAGAAAGTCAAACATTCAATGTTTGATCATCTTGTTGTTCACTTAAATAATGTTCCTACTCTAATCAATGACTTTTGTTTGACTATCTTCTATTGGAACATTTATATTGATAATGTTTCGTATTCTTGTGGTCAAGTGAAACTTTTACATGTACATTATAAAACTCTTGGAGTTGAATGGACCAGTTTACTGGTTATCAATTGCAATCGGTTGAATTTCAACAATCTTTAGCTATTTATCATTGCTCTTTTATTAATTTTTAAAGCACTTAAGCTTGTTTGTTTCTCTTGTTTTTATAGTTTTAACGATTTGGAAATATGAACTGGAAAGTTTACAACTGAGAATTTCGATTTTAAATTTTAAGATGGCACCTCTCATTCTACAATGATGATTTTGAAATATTTACGGAAATCCATGATTATCATCACGAAAAGTTGAACAGATGCTCGACGTTGAATTCGATTTGAACTCAAGATTTTTCTTGTCGAGCTTTCAACTGTATGTCCTTAACTCTCAATAGCTAATAAATTATTCTTCATGTTAATATTACTAAAATCTCGGAAACATGTATATGAATTTCATCTTAGATATCTTTTGTGGAGCTCTAGTAAAAAACTTATTTTAAAACGATATTTTTGATTAGGAGATCTATATATAACGGTCGTTTTTTCGCTGGTCAATTATCAAAGAATTCAACCAATCGATCCCATGCGATTAAAATAAACGTGTCCAATTTTAAGTCTAAGATAAAACAAATGAAAAAGAGAACAATATTCGAATGAGGCAGGAATTCGAAAAGGAACCATTGAACAAACATTACTATTGAATGAATATCTATTGAAATTTATTTTATGATTTCAATTTATATACAAAAAAAAAACCGTTCAAAGAATTATCAGTATGATGAGACATTGAAACAAATTTTGGAATATCAAATTCATCTGAGTCATTATTAGCAACGTATTATGTTCTTTTGCATTGGTATTCATTTGATTATGAGTTATATTTTTGTTTTCTTGAATTCCGTTGAGAAGCCACACGTTGGATATCTCTCTTAATGCTAATAGCATAGGGATGATTGGGTGACAATGTATGAGCATAAATCGTGGCTGCTTGTTTGAGATACGACAGTGCTTGTTGTAATTCACCAATATGTTCATATACATCACTAATATTCTTAAGTGTACTTGCAATCGAGGGATGTTGAGAAGGAAGAGACTTTGATTTGATTTCGAGTGAACGATTGTAATGTTGCAAGGCATAATTATATTGACCCAGAGAATAATGAACATTGGCGAGATTATTGTGTGTAGAACCCAAATAAGAATGATCAGCAGGAAGATACTTCTGCCAAATATTTAAAGCTTTTTTATGACAAATAAGTGCTTTCGAATATTTTTTCTCCTCATGATAGATATTACCCATGTTACTAAAACAAATAGCTAAATTCCGATGATCATCACCAAACGCTCCTTGATAAATAACTAATGCTTTCTTGTACGATTTTAGTGCCTGCTTGTATTTACCTTCACTGTTATAAGCCGAGCCAATACAATTGTGAGTGTCAGCAATATATGGATGATTTGATCCCAATGTTTGTTGAAAGATTTCGAGTGCTTGGTAATGATGATCGAGACTCAACTTATAACTGCCTTTGTTAAAAGCCACAATACCGAGTCCACTATGACAGGATGCAATCTCTTGATGATTATCAGGTAGTTCTTTGAGTAAACGGTAATAGTATTTTTCGGCATCATTAAATTTGCCCATGCCAATGAGTAAATTGCCAAATTGACCCAGATTTGGTTCTCCCGAACCAAAATACTCATTTTTCATATGATCACTAATTAGTTTCAAATCATGGTCATTGTTACTGCACAATTTCATTCGGATTTGCCACATCTGATCGCTTTCATAATGAATATCAATCAGCCGAAAAATTGATCCTATCATCATCAATACTTCCTCCTCGTCTGGATAGTAGCTGAGTGAAGTAATATTAGCAAATGGTTTGATGCCATCAAAACAAGGATCAGCATCAATTTCGAATAGTACTCGCTGCAAATCATCATTACCACTAGAGTCTCCAAGAAAAAAGAGAGCGACATCTCGATCGACAGTCGTAGAGAAGAATGAATTTATTGAAATGAATTTGCCAACTGAATTTTGTAGCACCTTCAATTCATCAGTTGACATTAATTGACCTCGATAGATATGAAGAGGTGATAGAGCTCGATGTTGTTCTAGTTGTCGTCCAATGTCATGAATAAAGAATCGAAAGAGAAAAAGTAATTCAATATTTTGTGTACGAAGAGCCTTGTTCAAGACACGATAGACAAACGATGGTCTTGAATACCATCTCAAGGCTTCATCGGATGAATAGTGTTGTTCAAATTCATGAACATTCCTCAATTCAGTGGTGTATTTTTTATATTGTTCTTTGCACAAAAAAACAAGTTCATTTTTGTCTGTTGGTGTCGATTTCATTCGAACGAGACAGTCGATCAGTAGTTGTGAATATAGAAACTGCCCATTGAGTCCAGTTGTTGTTTGTCCATGAGCAGTATCAGTACCGTTGAAAATGGTGAATATTAGCGATTCACTACTTTTATCATATGTTCCTTTCTCTTGATCGGATCGAATCTGAGCTACGAGATCATCCAACTGCACGATCACACGTTTGATCTAAAACAGTAAAGGTCATCACTAGTTTTGATGACTCCTGTAATCAGAGCTAGTCATAATAAAACGAAATGAACATGGAAAAAGTTATTGCCGTGTTGTTGCATCCAACTTTTCGAGCAAACTCTCAATTAATAAGAAAATGTTAACAACTGTTAGTACCTATTCAATATTCATTGCTGAGGGCCCCAATTCAAGTATGAAATATAATAGATGGGGCACTTTTATTCATTGTGAGCGAAGCGCATATAAATGATTTCAAAATATGGTTTTGGCCTCATTCGACAGAGAAGGAGTGTGGGGTGTGACAATGAATCTGTGAACTATCCTTTTACGCACACCCAGAATATCTTTCTGACCATTTGCTCGTAGTTCAGAGACAAAACCTATCGAAAACTACTCGTAGCATTAATGGAAACGGTTGGAACGCTTCCTGGGCGAATCGGTGCAGAAAGTACTGTTGGGTTTCCCAGAAACCCATGACAAAAAACCTGCTATTTTTTGCTTTGCTCGATGATGATTGCAGATATTGAAAAGCAGTTTGGGGTATGGGTGTGGATGTGAGTGATGGGGGTGTGTGTGGGTATGAGTGTGGGTAAAAAGATAGCCCACAGATCGAGTGTCACACCTCACGCCTACGCTCACATCCACATCCTTACAGTATGGAGCAATAATAAATCATTCTATTTCACATATAGTGGAGGTATGCAGAAATGTCATACGAAAGAGAATTTTGCGATGCTCTGAATGTTATCGCAGTTCTTTCCAAACGTCCGATGTGCTCGTTGAAAAGTGTTATAAACTCACAGTGCAAATTTCAATGCTTTTCCAGAAATATCGTTTTGCAAAACGAAAATATTCTTCGACCTATTCTTTCTTCATTGTCAGATGCAGAACTGAATTCTGAATAAAGTGCAATATGTATTTGTTTCAATTGATACAGTATAGACTTGTTTGAACAAAAGAATAACGATTGAAAAGATCTATTTCCAAGTCTGTTTCCAGTGTATCCTCATTTTATAGCTATCAAATTTTAAACAGTACATTAAAGCAATCATAATTGTACATAGAAATTTTTACTATGTTTGACAATTGAGTTAGATTATGTTTTGAGAGTGCTTCATAATTTTATTATTTTCATCTGCTCAAAAACTGGAGCAAGCATGTGTTAGTCTTTAGAATATTGCATAAACAAAGAAACCATATTTGAAAAAAATCATGTTCTCAGTTTTTCAGAAAATCACATTTTCTACAGAATAAAATCAGAATCAGTTTTCCTATGCTTTCATCACAATAAACAAAAAAATCTTTTTTTCTTCTACTTCACACATTATTATTTACTTTGTTGAATCGGATAGTCCACTGTTCATTTTGCGCTTTATCCATACAGTAGACATAAATTGATGAGATTTGCCGCAATTGATGTATACGAGGTACGATTATGTGACCCAAATGACCACTGACAACCAAGACAATGTGATCATATGGAGATACAGATCGAATATATTGTTCACACTGATCACTATCTGCGAATGTCTTCAAATCATTAATTGATCTTCGAAGTCGACGTTGAGCATAGACATTTTGTTGAGAATCATTGATTCTTGAATCGAGCCAGATGACCAAAGATGTTTCGAGATTCTCTTTGCTCGGTTTGGGTAATAATGCTCCCATTAATGTAGATTCTAGTTCTTATTGAATTTGCAAATTAGGTATTATCTAGGCGAAAGAATAACAGTGATATGTTTCACTCCTACTATAACTGATAGAGCTTTTTCCCAATTATATGAAATATAATTCTTCCAATGTTGCTTTGTACAACGAAATTGAAAGAAAACTATCGAGTATATAAAAATGAATGAGATCATTGGTATTATGACTATAACTTTTCTTTTTCTCAACATATTGAGACGATACTATTTCAATATACGCATATGAACACTATCGAGAAAAATACACGTTTTATTTTACTTTAAGGTGTCGAAGTTTAAAATTACACGAAACATACTATGAATTTTCTAAAGACTTCAACTTTTCGATCTATTTCTTAACATATGTAAAGTATGTTTCTTCTATGAGAGGTCCCCATCAATCATGATATTATAATATAAAGAATGTGTTTATTGAAATTCATTAAATGATACTGAAAGAAATCCTCTTGTTTCATGTAAAGCATCGAAATAAATAACGTTATCCAATATCTCCTAAAAAAATGCAACAAGCATTGAGCTGTGTAATATATAACAAAAACAATAGTAAAAGGCTTTGTTACTAGGGAGATACGACGATCTTATCTCATGATTTCATGCTTCTTTCCAAAAATTATGACTTTGGTTGGAAAGCATTAAAGTTAATAATAATGTCTGTTCCACCACTTGTATCGTTTCTAGTTGTAAACAGAGTAGAAGGCTGTCTCAGGCTACTAATTAGCTAGTTAGGTTTGTTTGTGACTTATCTTGAGAAAAGCAAAACTGTTCAGGAAGCACATCTAGGATTGAAAAATTGACAACCAGAACGGCTCTGTATATTTTTTTGTAGTGTTTTACTTCGGTATCTCTCGGTTGCCTCATGTGAGCTCAAACATAAATGAGACTTTCACTGCATAAGATAAATTTGCAAATAAATTTAAAAACAAAACCAAGCCAATATTTGTGCGTAGTGAAAATAAAAAAATAGCTTCAATTACAAATTATTATCGAGATAGAACTGTTCTATAGCCATGACAGGAACAGAGAAAAAAACTTATTAGAATAATAAATTATAATTGAGATAAAGCTGTCATATATCTGTAGTTAAATAGCAGAATAAAATTTATTAGAATTATAAATTATGAATGATATAGCGTTCTTCTATAAATGCGGAAGAATTTCAGAAAAAAAAGCATTTCAATTACAAGTTAATATTCAAATAGGAATGCTTCTTTCGATAGTGTATGTGAGTAGTGATGGAATCGGTTCGGTTCGAAATACAGCGTCAGTCTACCTATTGCATAAAGTTGCTTGAATAATTTTTGTACACCATCTACAAACTACAATTATTAATGAATAGTATATGTTGATATGGGATCAGCATAATTTTCGACAACTTTTATTTGTGGAATTTTTGCTTTTACTAAATTCATACATAATTTTTTGACGATAATATCAGTTCCTGAATGCTAAAATGAAATCCAAAAAAAAGTAATAAATAAAATAGTAAAGAGAAATGCTTGACATATTTACCAATATAATGCCTGACAGCGTATGATTGAAAGGGTAAATGAAATTGTCATGTTGGAATAATAATCACGGTTCTCTAGTGCCAAAACAAAGCGCGCCCTCCTAATAAATCAAAAAACAATCAAGAGCTTTTGTTATATTTACATTCTATTCATTCAAACCTTTATAAAGTGTGCTTCAATACGCAATCACTACTCTTATTCGTGGACATTCACACCCAGTTAAAACGCACGAGACCTAGATATACAGTCGTGACAATAATCGGTTAAACGGTAATTGCAATCCACCAATAAAGGGTAAGTGGAGGTGAAGGTTTTACCAATACTGACAATTGGATCTATCGAAAATCTGTATCAGTCAGTAAACGGTAATTACCAATGTTCACCCATAATCATCATAGTTATGAATTTCTATCGATACTCATTGATAATCACTAATATTTATTAGCAGGTGTGCGTGTGGATGTGAGGATGCGATTGTGACTGTGGGTAGATGTAGGCGTGCGTGTGAGTGTGGGTCTCGTTTAAGAGCATACTGACACCTCACCCACACGAAAACAGCGGACTTCAAGACTTCAAGAGACTTCATGTGACTTCACAAGACTTTAAGAAACTTCTGAGACTTCAAAACCGAAGTCTCAGTTGTTCCACTCTCGCCATACGCTAACCACACACCCATACCCGCGGACGAAAATCAAATAGATATCTTGTCCAATAACTTTTTACCTGCAGGTTATATTTATAGACCCGCTCTTGCAAAGCATTTTCTCCTTTTTCATACACATATAATGACATATCGATGGTGTTTTTTTTGGAAAATAATATGTCGAAAAAGAAGAGTAGTCGAAAGAAAAAAATGAATCGAAATTTGAAATAAGTGTCATAAAAATAGACAAAACCATACTATATACAAACACACAAGTAAGACAAAACAAACAATTCACCGAAAGATGGATCATGGTCGACGCTCATAACGTTAATTCAATATTGTAGAGAATTCAATAGAATACCTATCAAAAAATAAATTGGGGCCTAGAACAGGAAGGGAGTAGCAAATCCCAACATATCCTGATGGATTCTACGGCTTTGTAAAATAAAATTATGGAAATGTGCCAAAACCAAGGAGAACAAGTAGAGCCTGAGATCCATTAGGATCCACTTTCCACCATGGATCCAGTATGCACTTAAGCGCGAAACTTGAAAGTTTAATTGAATTATTGAATTGCTCTTCGTTATTATAATTATTGAGACATAGAAGTAGTCAACTATTCAAGTATCTGCTTCAAACGTTTCGTAGTACCCTCATCGCGTGCGATGTCCACTGGACAATGAATGGAATATCAGAATATAAAATATTGACACTGAATATTTGAATTCTTGGATATTTAGTTCAAAAAAAAAGTTTTAAGCGTCAATTATTCAATAATTGAGTACATGTTTCGACTTGACTGGTTTAGTTTTCAAGAGCTCTGGTCACTCTCAGTATGTAAAACAAAACAAGGATTATTTTGTGGAATCTTGAATCGAAAGCATTGATTGGATAATCTATGAAGCGAATAAATCCACTGAAAGGTATTATAGACTGTGAAGAACGGAATTTATAGAATACTATTAAGAAAAATTTTTTTTTAAAGTAATGCATGCAAAAAACATTGTGTCGTTCTTAACAGGGACAAAGTGCCTTTTCCCCGCTTTTATTAGGAAACAAGAGTACTTTGTCTTCTATAAAGAACGAAAAACTTCTGTTTTGTCGTTTACAAATACTTCAATCATTTTCCGCTCTCTAGGGTGAAAAGATTTCTCCTTATGGTAGTGTGGAATACAATTATGCATAGGAAAAGTATAGACCTTGACAGAAACACTTTAAGCAGACTTTTTTCTCTCTCTCATTGATCAACTGATGACACCTCGGCTAGATTTGTGCATTAAATATGTATAGATAACAATGAGAACAATCGTCGATACTGATGGAACAACAGTGAGAGTGAGACAACAGCTGCAAGAGGAGAAGGAGAAGGAAGCGATTTTTTGGGCATTGGTGATTTTGATAATTATTATAACTAATATTTTCATCATCGTCATATACGCCGATCAACAAAATGAAAATAGCAATGAAAAAACACATAAACAAAAAGATGCTATGAATGAAAACTTCATCCAATCCATTGTTAGGAACAATATAAGTATGTATTGCGGCAATTTTTATCTGATCGAATCTTACGAGGGAACATATCCAACTATCAGAATGCTTTCGAGCCAAGAGTGGGCTCAGCTTGTAGAGCTCACCGAACTATGTTTACCCTGAGAAGAGTTCAGACCCTTGGTCTGTTTCCGAGAAGATTGAATGTTTTTAGTATTACAGTTGGATATTTTTATGATATCTCAACCACATTGTTTTAAAATGATCTCCAACTTTGATAAAATTTTCAGCATTTGTAGAGCTTTTAATTGTAAGCATTTTCATAAAAGAAAATTTTTCAAAACGCTTTTGTTTTGATGGAGAAAAGTTCAAAATAAATTCAGAGAAAAATATTCAAACATTCTCAAAAACAAATTTCTTGAGATCCCAGGACGTTGATTCTGGCTTCAGGATACTGCAGGAAAGATGCAAAAAAATCGCCATATCTTGTAGGAAGACACCGGAAATCGACGGAACATGAAAGCAGTATTCCGCGAAAGAAATTTTCCGGATTTTTTTTCGATGATTTCCGACCAGTTCCTGCTGGAAAGAGCAGCAATTGACTGAAACCCACCGGAAAAAGTCCCGAAAAATTCTCGACCGGAATACTGCTTCTATGTTTCGACGATTTCCGGTGTTTTCCTGCAGGAATTCGCCCGTACTTCTCGATCTGAGATTTTCTGGGGTATTACCAGCTAAAGTGTTTTGAGTCTGTCTCCATCACAACAAACGCGTCTCGAAAATTATTTTTATGAAAACGCTTAAAATTAAAAGCTCTACAAACGCTGAAGATTTTGTCAAAATTCAAGATCATTTTAAAACAATGTGGTTGAGATATCATAAAAATATCCAGCTGTAATACTAAAAATATTCGATCTCCTCGGAAACAGGCCATAGACCCGAACCCTTCTCAGGGTAAACATAGTTCACCGAGCTCTACAAGCTGAGCTCATTCTTGGTTCGAAAGCGTTTCGACAGTTGGACACGTTCCCTCGTTAGATGTTTTATGAACTTAGGAAGCAGGCATTAAGCCCGCTTGCTTCCCGCAACATACATCAAATTATAATTTTAGTTAGAATCAGTATCAGGTTCTCAAAAAAAAGCTAACACTGTTAGATTCCGTATCCACCTAGTATTTTTGGCTATAACATCCTCAGTGCTCTTTAAAATATGAACCAAATACGTAATACTGAACCATTTTTTACGGCTCTAATGTTTCTCGTGCAGCTTTGAAACTCAAACGCCCACTATAAGCATTAATTTCAATAGTTGCAATACAACCTGGAATTGTATAAAAACTATTCTAAGCTTCATTCCAGAGTACCCCACACATTATCTACTATTTTGAAGCCTAGAAAACAAATTGACCACTTCCTAACTATCTTTCGTATAAGTACACACTTGTGCTCCACTTGAGTCTGAAAAGACCAGAGATAGACACAATTTCTTTCTTACGAAAACCGCAAGATGAGAACTTTACCTTAGTGATGATATTTTAGAACAACTCTCATAGACAGAAACATTGAACTTTTTTTCATAGTTTAGCATTTGAAAGCAGATCACAATGGATGAAAGATCATCTGAAATCCAACAATGGCAATTCCATAGCAACTGAAATTCATGTTTTCAATGGAAAAATTTTCATTACGAATAGAAAAATATACAGAGCTTATAAAATCGTAAAAAGTTTGAGACTCAATATCAGACCAAAACTGAAAACATTGAAAATTTCACGAAAAATCTAACAACCTAAAAGCAAAATCGAATTTATAATTGATTTATTCTTGATTCCCATTTAGCAATATTCTTGAGATCGCTTCAGATATACTTCAACTATTGACAGAAAAATTGTCGCAAATTTTTGGAAAATATTATTTTCTTTAATGTAATATATATTTATAAAGCAAATCGAAACAAGTACAGCACATTGCACCAAGAGCAAGCTCATGATTTTTAAAATGTATTTCAAACATACACATAAACATTTATGGACTGATTACTGTCCTGTACTTCCTTAACTTGTCAATCTAGAAAATATATAAATTAAATATCGTTTCTGAAGTCTAGACATTTCAGCCCGGAGAGGAAAAATTTAGTTGTCGCTTGTCGACGAGAAAAATTCGTTTTTGAATTCATGAGTGAAGTGCTGAAGATCCGAATTAGCAATATCCAAGAGTCGACAAATAGAGGATCTCCAAGAAATCTGAAAGTCAATGGTAACATTAAGTCTGATAAACAACAAAAATACCAACAACTGCTCTATAGCTCAGAGGCAATCTGAATCCAAAATTTTTCATCGTTTGCTATTTGTACCATATGATAGTATGCTTGTGAAAATGTCAAAAATACTCCACATAGACTTAGATGTGATTACTAAAATGAAATTATGCTTTATCCAGTAGGCATCTATTACTAGAAAAATTAAAAATAAATGTATCTGATCATAACATGGAAAAGATCATAGCTGAACAAGCGTGTTTCAGGCAGACTTATACACATAGGTCTTTTGGTTTTATCATAGCTATCTAAGTCGTAGTTTTTTGTGCTATGATAAAAAAAAAATTTTGCTGTTATTTTTCATCGCTAACATCTGTCATTTCCTTGTTAATCAAAGTCATGTTGTTATTCAGAAAAGAAAACTTTATAACTTTATGCATAGTCAATGATACTCGAAAGCAACATACAAAAATCTATTCAGCATGCGCCTGGTTTGATGAGGGTGTAACTGTGGCCGGAGGAAATGGGGTTGGCTCTGCACTGAACCAGCTTGCATATCCGCATGGCATATTTATCGATAACCAAAATGCTATTTATATTGCCGATTCTCTGAATCATCGCATTATCAAATGGGATAAAGGTGCTAGTGTTGGTCACGTAGTGGCTGGAGGTAACGGTATAGGACACCAAGCAAACCAGTTGAATTATCCAACGGCAGTCTTCGTAGATAAGGAAGAGAATATATACGTGGCAGACTATAATAACGGTCGTATTCAAAAATGGACTGACAATAGTACACATGGGGAGACGATCATCGGGCCCTTTGGTCGTGGTAATCATCTAAACCAGTTTGTTGGTTGCTTGGACCTCTATGTTGACGAGCAGTATAATGTTTACCTATCGGATTTTGTAAATCGTCGTGTTATGAAATGGTCGCGGGGTGCGCAATCGTGGCAGATCATTATTAAATCATGCGCATCGACAGATATCCATGTACATGAATTGACAGGTGACATTTATGCAACATGCTACAACGAGAACACCATCAAACAGTTTGCAGCCAATGGTTCATTGATTCGTCATATCGCGAAAAATTTCATCAAAGATCTGTCTGGCTTTACTGTCGTTGACGATAAGCTATCAGGAAACACATATATTTTCATTGCAGATACAAAACATCGTCGAATACTGCAAACACAAACGACCAACCCCAGCAATACGAAAATTATTGATATCGCAAGTGATCTGCCTGAAAACCAGAAAAATCAAATATTCAAGCCGATAAAAATTCAACTTGATTCTGATGGTAATTTACTACTACTTGATTTCGACAACCATCGAGTGCAAAAATTAAGCATAAAGAGAAACAGGTGTCACGTTATAACTCCATTCTACACTTCATTAGAGCACCACAATCAGTATACACGTTTTATGACTCCAAACAGCATACTGAGCCCGAAAAATATCCAGAACAGTGACGTTTCCCAAGAAAAAGGCTCTCTCATCAACAAAAATATTCTGCCGCTGCCTTCATTTGGAGAACTCTCGGTATCCGAATATGATTTTAAACAACAAATCTCCGGCAACGCTCCCATACAACCAGACTCAAACGGCGATGTGGCGAAAGTATTGAGAAGCCAACTATTTAATAATATAGAAATGCCTTCGTTCAGCTATTCAGGTAGTGCAGGAGGAGGAGGAGGACGGTGACGTGGTTAAGTTACGTAAATAACAAACAAAACATGCTTATTTTGACTTTTCCTATTTCAAAAATCTCTCAACGTCTATGTATATTTTAAACAAGATAAAAATTTATTGATGCCTTCATTGTAGTTAAGTGTACATTTTGTTGTAATCGATATCAGCTATCTTGTCTGACTCTCGCAAATGTAGGGATGCTTCATTTTTAATTTCGCTTGTTCATTTGGTATTGGTCAAAGTTAATGTTGAAAAAATTGGAACTGAATTATTATTTTATGTGAATACGTAGCAAAAGTAAAGAGGAAACAAAAGGAAATGTTCAGACAATAGTATGTCGAACTGATTGGAAAAAATTGATACTGCTCTGTTTGTCTTATCACCAATTATGATACGGCCTACGAGAGTCTACTACGATGTGGGTGTGAGAGTGAGTGAAGGTGGGAATGAGAGAACACCCACACTCAACGTAACAGTGCTGGATGTTTGTATTTGTAGAGCCTGGTACATTCTTTATCTGTTCTATAGCATAGAGAAATGTTGAATTATTTTGTGATTCATTTGCGTCATGAACGCAACCTTAACGAAGCTCCAGAAAAATAACAATTCAGAATATTTTGAATTATTAATGTAGAACACAAATGGTGCAGTTTTGAGAATGTTGTTCAGATAATAAATTGAATAGTGTACTAGTCATACCAAAGTGAGCACTTGGAGGCTAGTATAAAACAATAAATAAATCTGCTTTTGGCAGCATCTCAACGACAAGAGCTTATTACTGAATTGATTCGAGTAGAAGAAAGCTATATAAAAGTCTGTACATGTACCAACCATTCATTGAATAAGCATTGAATGAAGCAACCGGTATTGTCTATACATAATACTTAACATCTCATTAATGTTTACAAGTTGGTAATAGGAATTCTAGCTGTATGGAAACAAATAGCTCGTAACCTTGAACTAGAAGCACAAGTGACAATAGATAGCTTGGTTTGAATGAATCGTGAGTGTTTTTCTCTAGGAAACTACGATTGTTAGATACAGTTAACAGAATATCAAAGTAAAGTATCATATGTAGTGTCATTTCGAATGACAAGATTTTCGTAGAATGCAATAAAATAAAACAAAATCATAGTAAAATTCAACTATAAGATATGTCATAAAGTTTCGTAATCATATCGCTTCAACAATATTATCAAAGTTTTAGTTATCGTATATTATAAATAGTAAAAATAAATGTAATACTCAAATATAAAAACAGAGCATTTAATTAAAATAATGCGAAATTGAGATCATTTCTTTTGATAAAAAATACAAAATCTATATAGAAAATTATTATGACTTAAATGTTTCTTGAAGATCTTCTAAGCTAAGATTTTTAATCATTGTTGGTTCGTTTTCAAAATTATATTTCGAAGATAATGAATCAGGTCTTTTTATAATTGATGTTGACGTTAAATATCGAGCAATATCTTGTTCTTCTTCAGTTATTGGTACACTAGTACGACGACGTAATTTTGTTTCACGACGAATATTATGAAGTGTAAAATCTGTTGTATTATTACTATCAATGGTTAATTTATTATTCGTAGCTGAAACAGGATGAGAAGTAGCAAATGCTGAACGACAACGTGTTGGAGATAATTCATATTGAGAAGCTGTAGCATATGTACTTAAACGACGTGTTTGATTATCAGTATTTAATGGAACAGCAGATGTTATACGAATGTTAAGTAATTTCTTTAGAAAAGAAAAAAATTCTTTTTTTATAAGATATTTCAATATAATAGAAAAATCTTTACTTGTTGAAGTTGTTTTCGTGTAAAATTAACTTGTTCATCAATTTTCTGTTGTGTTAATGTTCGTTCATCGACTAGTTCAGCACATTTTTTCATATACATATTTCTAAGAAGAAGAAAAAAACAAAGACAATCGTTCTATATAATCGCTTAATAAATAGATTCTACCGTAGATCAGCATTTTGTAATTGTAATTGATCAAGTCGTCCAGCATAAAGTTTTTCAATTTCTTTTGTTTTTTCATCAAAACGTGTACGAAAATCATTTAATTCTCGAGTCTAGATAAAATTTCAAAACTATCAAACTTAATATAACTTATAGAAACTTTGAAAATCTTTTGTTCATTTTTTTTTTCTTTCATAATACAAATTTAACAGAATCGTTATATTTTCTCATTCAATTTTGAATCTATTCGCTCAGGAAGATCTTAGCAGTTATTTCAAGTATCTTAGATTTATAAAGACATTCAAAAATCTATTCTCTCACAATAATCTCAAACAAGATAAAACTCATGAAAGTATACTAATCTTAAATCTATCGCTAATTTATACGGGAAGAAAAATTTCATAGTAAAAGTTTATAAAGTTTGACTCGATAGCAGAGTTGTCCATGACGGCAGCTTTTTTAAGGAAGAAACTTCAAAAATTCATGAATTAAAACAAAATCTCAACGTTAATGTGTGCCATACTGTAAGACTTAACCAATGTGATCGATTAGCAGCAGCAGTTCTAGTTGGCATCAGTCAAAGTCTGGAAAATTAAAGCATTTTTTTTGAAAACCATCGCCGCGATGGACATCTCTGCCAGAGATGTCCATCGCGGCTCAAAATCTGCCTCTGCCGCGCCGCGGCCAAAATCAAACAAAGCTGCCGCGCCGCTCCCGCGACGCGATGGCCTGTTAAAAAAAGCTACCGCGACGCGCCTTAAAAAAAAACTTGTCGCTACCGCGCCGCTGCCCCGCTGGTAGTCGAAAAAATGTTTTGATTTTCAAGGCTTTGACTGGTTTGAAATAGAACTGATGCCGCTAATCGATCAGATTCGCTAAGTCTTACAGTATAGCATACATAAACATGCAGATTCTTTGCAAATTCATGAATTTTTGAAATTTTTTCCTAAAAAGCTGCCGCCGCCGCGCCGCTGCCGCGATGGCAAAATAAAAATCTCTCCCGCGCCGCTGCCGCAACGGCAAAATAA
>CAJNOP010000069.1:859586-873146 GCA_905250075.1 Rotaria sp. Silwood1 | reverse complement strand
CCCGCGCCGCTGCCGCGACGGCAAAATAAAAATCTCTCCCGCGCCGCAATAGTTTTTGGAAAAAATCTGCCGCTGCCGCGCCGCCACCGCCACGGCGGCAGCGGCGCGATGGACATCTCTGATCTCTGCTCGACAGGTCGTCTCTAGTTCTCTCATAAACAAAAAAAACTATTTTTTACCGTTTCAGCATATTGAATTTCTAGATCTTTTAATTGTAGAGTTAAATTAACAACACGTTCTTTTGAATCATCAAGTTCAAGTTTAGTTGATGTTAATTCTTTAGTTAATGTTTCAACACGTGCTCGATCAAAAGCTGAATCAGCAAAAGTTTTATGAATTGTCTACAAAATAAAATAAATATTAATGAAAATTTTAAAATAAGATAATGAAAATACATCAATTTCTTTTTGATGTTGTTTTCGTAGATTTTCAATTTCCATTTTTTGTCTTGCACTAAGATTTTTTCGTTCTTTAATAATAGCTTCATTTATTTTTTGATTCATTTCATTTTCTTTTGTTCGAAATTCTTTTTTCATTTCTTCTAATCCTTCATTTATTTTAATTTGATTTTTTTCAACATTTTCTTTATCAAGATTAATCTATTAAGAAAAGAAAAAAAAAAACAAAAATATCTATTTTTTTTAAAGAAGAATAAAAATAAATAAATTTACTTTATATGAATGAAATGAAGTTTTTAAAAATTCAAGTTCATTTTTTAAATCTTGTTCACGTTTATGACTTTGATTTTGTTCTTCATCTAAGGATTTTGAATTTTTTTCATTAAGATCTTCAAGTTCTTTCTCATGTTCAAGCATTTTATGATGAAGTAATTCTTGAAATTGTTTATTTTGATTTTGTAATTGATTAGTAAGAATTTCTTGAGCCTAAAATTAGTATTATACTTTGATTAGAAAAAGATCAAATTGAAAAAATTTGAATACTTTAGCTCGTGTTTGTTTATGATTGAGTCGTTCTTCAGCTAATTGTAATGCTAAATCATCAATTTGTTCACATAAATTATCAATATGTGCTTGAATTGGTGGTGGAAGAGCACCACGTCTATATAGTAAAACCAAAAATGATTTAGTAAAATGAAGAAATTTTGTTTTTCTTTACTGAGAATTTTCATCAAGTTTTGTTTGTTCATCTGTTAAATTAAAAAATTCTTCATTTATACGTGCATCAACATTTTGTTTATTTTTTGTCATAGTTAATCCTTGTTGACTATAAACTTGTCGTTTTTCACCCTGTAAGGGAAAAACAAAAAATATTTTATTTATTTTTTTAATGTAATTCATAAATATACATCAAAAAGTCGTTGCCATGGTTCAGGTTTGATTTTTTTCAATGGAAGACGACATGGAAAAATATGATTTGAACAAGAACTACCTAGATTTATTCGATGAATAGAAGCTGATGAACTAAATAATTCATAAACTTTTTTTTTATGAAATTCATAACATATATTTAATTAACCTGATATTTGATCTAGGTCGTCCTGATGGAGTTGTTGAAATAGATCGTCCATTACTAGATAATCTTAAGAAATAGAGATTTTATTTTTATTATTATTAATTTTTTTTTTTGAAAAAGTAATACGAGCAAATATTCATACATTGGTAAAGTTGTTCGTTTATTCATTGTTTATAGATAACTTAAGCAAATGAATCGTGAAAAAAAAAAGTTTATTAATGTAGGTACGCGTAGATCTTTAAGTTGTTTTACCGACAATAAATGTTTTACAGACCAATACATTTAGAAAAATAAGCAAAAGAAAAAAAAAAGAACTCTTGACATACAGAAAAAGATCAAATAATTTTCATTAAGAAAGACGTAAAATAAATAGATAAGCATTAAAATAACATAGCATGTAAATACAAGCTGTAGAAATGTGTTTGGTTTTCTTATGAAAATAAAAATTTTTTTGTGTTATATAACACTATAAAAACTACAAGTTCAAATTTTGGTCTGATGAAAAATTAACAATCATTTGAAATTTAAATATTCTTTTCTCATTATTTACTTATGATGAAGAAGAAAAAAAAAACAGAACTTTTCGATTTGATTCACATTTCGTAACCATAGCAGCAAAAAAATTAATTGTTGTATACTTCATTTATAGATCAAGAAAAAGAAAGTAAAATTTTGAAAAATTTCTTAGTCTTAATCGAGGTTTTATAATGCAATAAATCGATTTCATAAAACTCGATGATAATTTGTTCAATTTTATCTTGTCATTCATCAATACAGAGACAGTTAATACAAAAGTACAAAGTCAAGATAAGCTTTTTAAAATGTTATATGTTGATTTAAATAAATACCTGCTGTTTCGTTCCATTGAATGACGAAATGTTGATGCAATAGACATTTTACATTCTGTCAATTTTAAAATATAATATTTTAATTTCAATCAATATTTAATAGTTGGGCAATAGAAGAACCAATAAGAAAAGACACCTTAGACTTCACAATAAATACATTGAAATTGTACTTGATTAACATATATATATAAGTGTATATAGTTCATTGAGACGGTCCAAACTAAATTAACGAAAACATCTTCCTATCCAAGACGGTTTTATACTTATTTTTATGTATGATTAAAAAGCTTTGAATATGAAAAAAAAAATTCTTTTTCTTTAAAGAACCAACTGAATTAGTTCGAAGGCATGCATAGAACGGACTACGTTAATTTTCTATTCATTATGTTAATTATAATCGATGTTTTGAGGAATGGATTAAAAAGAATTAGTTTTATTTTCAACAAATAACATTCATTAAATATGAAGACTACGAACAGTTGTAGCAATTATAAACAACAACTTTTCTTTTTAATGATGCTAAATCATTAAATAGAAATCTAATACCAAAAGCAATATTTTGATCAGTAATGGAGTAACAATAACAAAAGCATGAGCACATCAAAATAATCATTAGAATAGTCGTCATTCAATTATTCAAGTGAAAAAATATTATTTTAATATATTTAGAAAGATGTTTTATTAAACGATGGGATTGTTCATCTTATCTACATGTAAAGCTAATTCTAATTTTGGGAAGAAAGATTTTGTTAGTTGAAGTTTTTTGAATTCATTTATCTCTATTTCAAAATCATTAAAAATTACTTTCCTTTTTTAAAATTGATCCGTCATTTAAAAAAAAAAAGGATACACAGTTGTTTATAATATATGAATTGAATCTTAAATATTTTCTTATTTTCCTAAAAAAAGAAAGTTATTTTTTTTTCGAATACATTTCATTTTTTTATCTTGCATAACTGAATCTTCGTCTTATTCATGTTAATAAACAAATCATTACGATCAATACTGTCTTCATTTTCTTGTTTCTTCGTTTGGGCTAAAATATGAAATCATATCTACAAACGAAATTTAATTAGAAAATTCTATTTTTTTGTTTGTCTCGATACATTGAATTCCGATAATATTTTTCCAAGAACGAGCTTTTTATTCACATATTTCTTTGCAGTATATGTTAATTGTGCAATAAGCAAAGCATACCATCCTCGTGATCATCTGATGATTGCATAAATTTATGAGTAGTGAAACTCATATGATCGTTTTGTTGTAAAGTTTAACGGCAAAAAGGAAACTGGCAGTCATAGATTCTATTAAAGCAGTATGTTCGCTCGAAATGAAGAGAATCACTCTACGGGGTCTATCTTATTGTAAGACATACGATTATATTCCCATCAGAAGAACAGCTTTTATTTCGCTCACACACTTTATCTTCTTTTTACTTGGACCATCACATGAGCGAACAGAATCGATTGGAGATTTGACATATGATAATCAAGCAATATATAATAGCATGATCACAATAAGAGAAATCAGAGTGATCCAAGCAGTCGTAACAACCAATCAAGCAATTTTCTCGAAAGAGTCGTCAATCAATTCGATACCAACAATGATTAGCTTCATGAAACTCATTCGTTTTATCGTTTTCGTCCTTTTATTGGCAACATGCGCCAATGCTCAGAATGATTCTATCAAATGAGTAGATTCTATGAAGCATTGAAATCGCCTTATTGCTGCTTCAGAATGCTCTCATGATGCTGAGGCTTATGGCTACCACTGCCATGATGGTCAAGTTTATTGCTTCTGTAATTTCTAAATGTTGTCGAGGTATGTATTGTGAATAGAAATTTTATAAGAGAAGACTGAATAGATGGAAATGTTTCAGAAGCTTTGAATCAATAAAAACACATTTTTATCTATTGAGAAAAGTGACTATGTCGATCCTTTACTAATGTACTCTTTTTTTAGTATGACTTTTTTCTGTATTTTCGTGTACATAGAGTCGAAATTCATTTGAATGTGTGGCTTTTTTCATATTCGCCCTAGCTTTGGAATAAGTTTTGTGCTTCATCATTGAGCCTATGTTCTAGAAGGAAATCATTTGTTAGTTTGAGATGACGAGATCTTATTCGCGCGAGCGTTGCATTCAACTGAATGAAAGGTCACGTTGAAGATGCATCAGCAAAAACTCTATATGTATATTATATGCGCACACTTGACAGCCACTACACTGAGAACCATTGTCTTCAAATGCAATTAATAGCTCAAAAATGAATGTGGGCTTCGTTCTAGCCTACTTTGTTCAAAGCCGACGTTAGCGCACATTGTGATGAAAGTATGAGACAATCAAACTGAAAGATTCTATTGAATAGACAATTCATAACGTTCAAGTTTTCTAGTGTCGTTAGAAAATTATGATTAAACAAATTTAGGGTTTGTTTCGTTTTTTAACATGAATCTTCTAATATTATCTTTTATTATTTTAGAGAATGCGACATACATACATAGATTATGAAACATCATCATCAACTACTACTTTGATTATCTTTTTCGCAGAATATGCTTCATCAGTTATTCTTGCTTATTTTTTCTCTCGCTATTTTCATGATTTTATTCGAATAAAATTTGTGTGCTGAATTGATAATTAGACGTTCGTTTGAACGAATCAAAGTAACAAATCAATGATTATTCACGATAAATCTCATGTTCAGTAAAAAAAATTTGACAATATTAATGCAGCTTGGAAGTAAACTTTTTTCGTCTTCTGATTACTTATGACTTGAAAAACCGTTTTCAACTCATTGTTGATTAAGTAGTAAACAATGTTCTAGGATGATCATGAATGAGCTTAAACTTAGGATAGTATCAACAAGAAAGAAAACACAAGTTGTCACATAATTGCTTTGATGTCTTGTGGCATGTCATATTTGACTATCGTTCTCAAATTGCGTTTAGAAATATTACCAAAGTCAATTGAATTTCAGAAAAAAACAGATTAAATAACGAAAACATTGGTAGAGTCGAATATCTTCTTGAGACATGAAAGTGACAAATATTCCTTCATAATGCATTAACGCTAAAAACAGTAATGATACCATTCTGAAAGCGTGCTATCAATGCCGTTGTTAAATACTGTTTTGTCATAGAAGTTGCTCCGATTCGAGTCACGATCATGCTTCTCTGAATACAGTCATGCAGAGATCTGTTGGAATAAAGAGCATTGGCAATCTGGAGACGTATCATTGTGTAGGGAATCAGTTTCTCGACCACCTTGTGTTATCTGAAGAAATTTATTTTCTTCAATTCGCTTTTGAGACAACAATTTTCTCTATTCAAATTCGCAATTTGGATTGTTTATGTCAATGACCATTAGGAAAAGAAATCAAAATGAAATCTGTATGATCAATGTTTCGAATTACTTTATTATGATTTATCTTTGCAACCAGTTTATTATTTCCAATGAGAATGCATTATTCGAATTTCTATTACAAAAAAGATTTGATCTTGCGTTTAAATTTAAGAGTAATAAACATTTCTGAAATGTTTTTTAGAAAATTAAGAATATAGAAGTAATGTATGATGTACAATCATCAATCAAAGTCATGATTGTCGTAGAGTATAGTGTTGGTATTATTTACGAGACCCTTTTCATTGTAAGTACTTGGACGACGACGTAGATCCGTTGATGGAGGTACTGAAGAAATGTTACCATCGAACAGACTCCAACGTCGTTGGGTTGTTTCATTTTTTATATTTGTCTGACGTTGATCATTAGTTTTGAACAATTTTATTATATTTTCCATGTACATCGTAATTTCTTCTGGATTTTGAATGCATTGATTGATTAAGGATTTCAATTGTTCTCGTTGTTGTTCGCTCATGATGATAAGCTGAAGAAATGATTGAATCGATTGCCATTTGATCGAAGATTGCACTTTTGTCAGAGATTAAAATTTGAAACTTTCTTATGCTTTTTTTTTTCTTTTCTTCTTGATTCGACAATCAATACAAAAGACTTATCGTTGTTGCTTCCTTATTGTCTATCACTTAATCTAAAAATAGTTTTCTCTTCACTGTTAGAGCAATATATTATTTATAATCGAATTATTATTCACATTGATTCGTAGTACTCGAAATGTCACTTCATATCCATTGTTGATGTATGATTAGAGACATAAGTCGACGCCATATTTTTCGAAAAATAGTCAGTTATTGTTGTTGAGGAGATACAAATTAATTTACTCAATTCTAGCAGATTTTGAATTATTAATTGTTTTAATTCACTTTTGTCTCTTGCAAATAGTTTTATATCACTCGCAAGTATCTTGTGCTGAACTTTTGAAAAACTAAGAAAAAAGTTTTGAGAAGTCAATCCCGTATTGCACAAGAAAAATATCAAAGAATGAATCACGAAGAAACATGACAATCCTTTAGAATGTACTAAGCAAAAAACAGCATCAATATCAATATATTAGTGTTGTAGAGCATATTATTTTTGTGGGAACAACTTACGTGTGGTATAAAATTTTATGTGAGTTCCACATTTAGGATGAATGAAAGACTGAGTTGACACCGTCTGCTGCTAGAATCTATTTAGAACTTTTGAAGCTTAAGGGAGAACGCGGAAGTGACCGTGTGACTATTGAATTGAGCCTTGTCTTCATTCACAATCATACCCCTGAACGAGTCTCATTTATTTGAGAAAATAATTGCGATTTTATGTTGACGTGCTAATATAAGTCTTTTCTAAAGATGACATATTCATTTATTGCTGTTTGATTATTTGATTTTATCGTACATTTAACCTATCAATGGTAGACTTATCTTTCGATGACGTTCTTTATGGATAAAAATTGGTTCCATGATATGACACAAGAAATAATAAATGATTGAACACACACTTATTTCTAAATCGTGTAATAAACAAAATTATGGGTTAAAGTAAAGTTACATCAATCTTAGTAGTAAACGAAAGATTACTCATGAAAATCAAAGTGAATAAGTAAAAGTTTCATAATAAAAATGTTTTATGCACTCAACTATGTAAAAAAAAATAAATAGTAGTTTATTATTATTCACTGGTAAGTAAAAAGAAAAATCGACAAGTATAATTTAGATTCATCCAAAAAGTTGTTGTTCTATTTCTTTTTGCAGTTGTTCATTGTATGCAATTTGAAGATCTACACGCTCAAATATTTGTCTAGCATAGAGCTTAGCCACACCAATGTCACCACGAACTTCATTTTGAAGACGATGCTGTTGACAATAATCGATATTAAGATCGTTCGCTTTTGCACAGACAGTACGAGTTTGTGTCGAAATTCTGCTTGTGATAGAATAGCATCCAATAAGCTTAGTACCATAGATAGCTTTCATATCAGTTGCTTGACCATTTATAAAGAATAGACAAATAAATCTAACACTAGAATACTGAAGAACATTTTGTTGAACAAATAGTGGTACTTTGCAATGATTCCATTGTGGTAATATAATAACAGTTGTAAATGATCTATTGGGATCGTCTAATTCATGATGGAGACCATTTTCACTATGTATAATGTTAACAATATTATGGAAAGGTTTCAAGTCTATACGAGGATTAGCAAAATAACCATTAAGATCGAAGATTATTAAAGTTGGTTGATCCTCAAACAGGAGAGGGGGACGTGTTGAGCCTAATTGCACTTCCTAAAGTAAATAAAACAATTATTTTGCGCCAGCAAGTAAATAGATGAGATCTAAGGCAGATATGTCCATCGCGGCGCTGCCGCTGCCGCCACCGCCATCGCGGCAGCGGCAGGTTTTTTAAAAAATCACCGCGGCAGCGGCGCGGTAGCGGCAGGTTTTTTAAAAGACCATCGCGGTAGCGGCTGGATTTTTTTGGGAAACATTGAAAAACTGCATGAATTTAATAGAATTTCAGGGTTTACAAATGAAACACCCCGAGACTGAATGAATCTGATGGACTAGTACCAATATCTCTGGTCAAATATAGTCGTAGCAGTGAAATTAGAAACACTTTTTTGTAAACCGTCGCGGCGGCGGCACGTCTATTTTATAATTCATCGCGGCAACGTTTTTTTGATAAGTCATCGCGGCGCGGCAACATTTTTTTATAAGCCGTCGCGGCGCGGCTGCGATGCGGCAGCTTTTTTTTCTAAGGCCGCGGCGCGGCAGCGGCAGATTTTCAGCCGCGATGGACATCTCTGATCTAAGGATACTGATAATTTATCCTTCTACTACAAAATTCAATCGCTCGTCTACTCTATTTTGATAAGTAAGGTTGATTGTTTTGATCTGTGCTTGCAAACATTCTCTGTCAGTTCATTCAAGAGAATATTTACTATTGTTTCTCTTTTTTATATAATTAGAAGTGTCTCAAATAAGTTATAACTAAAGACAAGGAAAAGAGCAATCATTTAAAAGAAGTATGATAGTCAAAAAGAAAACCAAATTTTCGTTCTGTCGCGCAGCAACTCGAAAGGTTTCCAGCATCGCTATAAACATTGATTCTTTAGGTCAATAACTTTTTATAGACGTGTGAGGAATATTATTTATATAGATAAAGCAACTGATAAATGCTTCTGACAACACATTGTTTTCGATTCGATTCAATGCAATAAAAAGTTTGCGTTCTAATCAAGACGACTTATGTTTGGCAAGGGAATCTATCCAGATGACAAAAATTGATTCCAATGAACATTATGTTATTAGGTGGAGCCTACTGAGCGTAGGCAAAATCTATTGTGATGCATCTTCTTTTTATTTTAATACTTTGTATGCCATAAAAAAATTCAATATCATAATTTAAATATGAACTTTTCTTCGCAAAAATTTCTTATGCTATTGTCATTCATTGAGATTCTCAGTTGCAATGGAGATTAGACACAACAAACAAAATACAAATAAGTAATCATCACTGACCATATCATCTAGAGTTTTTCGTCGACCAAATTATCGTGGTCAATAACAATCAAATTTATCTACAACAGAGAAATAAAGATGTTCAATAAGATCAATGAGTTCTTTGAAAAATCTTTCTTAAACTTTACAGTAGATGATCATGTAATATCATATCTTCCATTTTATTGAATTTTTTACAAGTTTTTAAATTAATAGATTGAAATTGACAATAGCAAAAAACAAAAAGAAAACAATAAGACCTTCTTGTATGACTTTGTCGACTACAAAGGTTCAGTGGAATCATACTACACTCTGAAAAAAAGTGTTTGTTTTAAGGATTGCTAAGACCGTTTCGCAAACTTCTCTGGTATATAAATATTTGAAAGCCTTATTTTTTGAATTCCAAAAAATACAGATTTGTTTTAGAACATCTAGTTCTTAAATTTTATTGTAATATGTATATGTGAAGCATAAAAAATGAGACCAGATGGTTCAATTATTGACAATGTGAGAACATACAGGATAGATTTCGGTGATATTTCAAGCTAGAATAGAATTTCTTCATGATTGATTAATCTAACTATTTCGCTTTTCCAATATTTCTGCATAGCGTCTCAAGGTTTTCTCAGTGTCATTCTTGAGCAACTTGTAGCATTGTGTAGATCTATCGAGTAAGCGCTTAGCTTTGTCTTGATCTTGAGCTTCAATGCACATTTGAATAGCAGCTTCTCGATAGCACTGACCCAACCTGTGATACAGATGATTCATAAGATGATCAATCTCACAAACATAGGTAACGTTTAAATGATTTGTCGATGGATTTTTCACAAATTCTTGTGGTTTTAAAAACCAGTAATAATACAACGGTTGAGTTAGTGACAGTAGATCATTAGACGGTGCTTCAGATGATACAACAATAATTGAAGTTAGCAGTTCCATTTTCGATATAGTTGATATAACTTCTTTGTTCGTTTTGCAAGATATTAGCCACGTGATGTCTGATGCAATATGGATTGATTTTACATCTAATCCGACGACAAATATCATCACTAAAGAATCCGAATCTTCTTCGAGTGTCCAACGGCATAATTGTTGTTCGACATTATCATTATCAAAGTTTGTTCGTCCAATTAGTTTTTCTGCTTCATTTTTATGTGTTTTTATATGACTTAACTGATCTTTAAGTTCCTCTTTTGCTAGGTGATTTGCGCGCGTCACCATTTCTTTGGCCCAATCGAAGTAAACCAATGCAGAGTTAGCTAATGATAACTCATGACTTTTGTGATCCTCGCCTTTCAATAAATAATGTTGACTGATATCTTGCAAAATACGAATTAGCAAACTGTTGGATTGATCAAAGAGACGAATGTCAATGTCCTGATTCCGATAATTATCAATCCAATTAACAATTCCTGAAATGTAACCATCAAGAACATAAATCTTCTTGATCGAACCGCATGTTTCAGTCAAACGCGGTAGTATTTTTTCTGCGGTAAAACCTGATGTAATGAAGAAGATTGTTTTGGTACTAGCATTTTCGTTGATACACTGGCAACAGTAGTCCATGTTATGAAAAATTTCTAGAGTTCCAGGTATGTTTGAGAAACATGTTTTTATGTTATTTTTCAAATGAACGAGATCTTCAGTATTGGAATCATGTGTCTGAACTGTAATTGCGCCAGATGCATCTGTTTTATACTCACTATCTGTCTGAATTTGTTCACATGAACTGAATCGTTCGTCTAGACAGATTACGAGATGATCTGGGATGGGAGAAGGTATGTCGTTTGAAATTGTTTGTGTTCCAGAATCATCCTAAAGAAAGTTATTTAGAGTATACTCGAACGTTCTCAATGGTTGATAATTGTCTCAGACGTAAATAACGGAATCCTAGAACTCTATGAATTGCCTATAATATTTTTGAAAAATTCTTTTTGGAATTCTATAGAATTTCACGATTCCTCTATTTACTGATTGCTTTACGTACTTCATCGAAGTCTCTTTCTTGTTGCTGCTTCAGTTGTTCATCCGCGATCTCTATAAGTCGATTGATTTCTTCCAGTTCTTTGCTTGCTTGCAAGTATTGGTCAAATGAAGACTCTATGTAGCTTTCTGATACATGTGGAAATTTTAACTTATCATGACGGATAAAAAGACTCTTAGACCATGATAAACGTTCGATAGCAGCTCTATTTTTATTTGCTTCAAGTAGTGCTTGACCATGCTGGAGGAATTCACTTCCAAGATCTCGTGTCATTCGTGCTAAAAGATCTGTTTCGAAATCAAAGATTTTCACATATTCATAGTATTCAATAGCCCATTCGCACGCTCTTGCTATGTCCGTACAGAAAATATAGATTGAATCGTATGGTGTATTGGTTTTAGTGTTGATGAACGAATGAGAATATCGTTTGAGCAGTTGTGAAACAGCCGATTGTCCAAGGGTACTTGATGAAATGAACAAGATCCGATGGTTCTGTATTTTGTCGATGTACTCGAGACAGGCAGCTTCATCAACAAATGTTTTTAGTGTAAAATGAAAACTATCGAAGATCACGGGAATTTCAGATTGGCATTGTATAATTTGGTCAATATCTTTATCAGACATCTGCACTTCTCGACCACTTTCCGGATCAATGTATGTAAAGAAGGTGCGTTTGAGTTGAAGACAAAAGTCAGGTTCTCCAATATGCGCATCGAGCCAAACGATGTGATATTTGTTAGGAAGGAATAAGCGAGACATTTTCTATAGTTTTTATCTAAAATAGATCATAATATGGGAAAAAGTTTTCAACTTGGCTTCGTCATGCCTTCAAAAGGATTCAAGAAAATTCTTTTTGATTGTTCACAGAGTCCAAGTAATCTCTATCCAAAGTGAAACGAGTCAAATTCCAAAAAAATTTACATATGGAAACTAATGAGCTAGCGCAATAAGTCATGGCTGCAGATAAATTTTCAAAAATTTCGGGCGAATTCTTCAGTTAATATCAGGAATTGACTTCTTTTTTTTCTCTAATATTTGGACACGAAAACTTTATCTAAACTATTACTGTTTTTCTACCTTGTCGGAATACAGAAAACATCGTTTTTTCCTTTGGTTTCCAGGCAGCTTTTTGTATTTGTTTACCTTCTTAGCGTCTTATATTTTAAGATTCGAGGATGAATTTTGAATGTATTAAAGTACTATCAAGGTACCTCAATAGTATATCATTTTCTTACATTTTCGTACGTATTCAACGCTATGGTTTTAAAAGTCATTCGATAGTACCTGTCCTCTATCTAAGTCATTTTTGATGAACTTGGTCTTATTAAATAGATCTTTCCAAGATGAGTACAGCACACTATCACAGACCTTCGTTCAAACTCTACTTGCTCTTAATAGATCCAATAAAGCGAGATAGCATTCGTTTCAAAATGGTCGTATGTGGTCAGCAAGGGGAGAAAAGCGAAAACTTCGTACTTCATCCATATTTCACTATACCTCGCCTTTTAATAAATCTATCTTGCAATAAAGAAGTACGGATTAACTACAAAGTTTTCATTTTTTTCCTTATCACTGATCACATGCCAGCATTTTTACATTAATAATATCTTGATTTGGCGAATTCGCCATCGACAAGTAGGGTTTGGACGAAAGTATGTGATAGTGTGCTGTAATCATCTTTGAATAATCTATTCAACGATAACAAGTCCATTAAAAACGACTCAGTTATTAGGGAGCTACAATCCAATGATTTTTGAAATCATAACGGTAGCTATGTATGAAAATATCAAAAAATTAAATGTCATTGTTAACTTTGTTACGAGTATTTGTGGACTTACTCTCACTTCAATTCTTTACATATTTATACTCAAAGTTACATCTTTTAATATTCTTCAATATATTCAAAATTCATTCTAGAACCTTAAAATATAAGGTTCTAAACGAGTCAATCGACACAAAAAATTTGTATAAAAACCAATGAGAAAAATTGATATTTTCTATATTCCGAAAAATAAAAATTCTGTAGAATACTAAACTATTACTGTCCGTTTCTAATCATTAAATAAACTCTTTTTAAGTGTATGAGTGTAAATCACTCTTTCATAAAACCTTTTTATTCTGTTGTCAAAGTTTATATGACGATAATAACGAGACAGTGAGCATTTATTCATTATATACAGGGTGTTGCAAAACCTTTGTGCCCCCCTGGTTCGACCTTAAGGTCAAATGATTTCACTAAGTATTTTACACCAAATTGAAGCCCGTAAAAATCTGCATTTATTGATACTAAATGGTAAAGGTTATGAAGACTTTTTAATGTCGAACTTCCGAGATTTTCAGAAATTTGACACCTTTTTT
>CAJNOP010000069.1:821470-859486 GCA_905250075.1 Rotaria sp. Silwood1 | reverse complement strand
AAGGTCTTCATAACCTTTACCATTTAGTATCAATAAACGCAGTTTTTTACGGGCTTCAATTTGGTGTAAAATGCTTAGTGAAATCATTTGACCTTAAGGTCGAACCAGGGGGGCACAAAGGTTTTGCAACACCCTGTACTTGTTTTTTTTTGGACACTAAACCTTAGGTAGAAAAAATACGCACCTTAATCTTTGAGTGTCGTTATCGCAATAAAATTATGTATCGGTACTATGAGAAAAGAAATAAACTGTTATAAACATAAGCGATTCCGCGAAAAATAATGAAAAGTTTTGCAATGACGACATTCCAATAGTAGTAACGAGCTAGGTATACGTTCTCTTTCGTCTTTTAAATTACGTCTCGATACAGATTCTCTTCCTTTGCCATTAAGTAAATATACTTCACATAGAAAAACGATGCTGAGAGAATCAAATATTGTAGACAGCATTGAAAGTAGATCCAGTTAGTACATTTTTCTCTGGGTACTTGTTTTGAAAAGATTTGATATCAGAAAAAATAGAGCTTAGATCATATTGGACTAATTGATTATCATTTGTCAATGTTGCTCGAGCAGTAGTTTTTATAAACTTTACACATACACAGATATAGTTTCGATAAGTTTCTACAGTCAGCATAACATGTGTCTGTATGCCGATGTTGGATAGAAACAATTGCAAAAGAGAAAATTTAACCTCAATAATTCATAATCTTCGAAAAAAAAACTTATGATTGATTCCATTCAGTCTATTATACTTTACTCTCAATGTTATATGAGAAATATTATTATTGTTTCGTCTCATAGAAACACTTATACTAAGACATTCATGCCATTATAATTGAATATTAACTTGTGATAGAAAAATAATTGCACAAATGTCGACCTCTATTTCTCTTCGATAAAAGAGTGATGAAAAAAAAATTATTTTTACTAAAAGATAGAGCTTTGTCTTCTCTTTCGGCTTAACAGAATAGATGCAAAAGACAAGTTAAAACTAAATGTCCAAAAACTTTTAAATTTTTTTTTTTATAGAAATTAATTTAATTGAGTTTTCGATATTTGCAAAAAGATTCATATAGAAATTCGAAAATACGAGTTTTCCGAAAACTTCCAGCTCTTCTAGAGAACAGTCATATTAAAAATTCAATAATTTAGTCAAGTCTTAATAGAAGCTCATATCTTTTTAAGTTGTTAATTCGAACATCTATCGATAAAAACTTATTGAAATTAGAAGAGGGCAATTGAAGAGATATCCTCTCGCAAGCGACAAAACATTACTCATAATGCATTAATGCATTTTGTTCTTTGTCTACAATTAGATTGGTTAACTGGTTGATCACTTAAAAATATAACTAAATTTTTTCTTTATATTATGAAAAATTCTTGACTTTATATATCAAAAAATCTTTTCCGATGAGTGATGATGACTTGCCTTTATCATCAACTGATGAACCAATAAATCAAAAATTTTCTTCAAATATTGTTAAACATATTTATTTTGATGATGAACAAGATGATCATGAAAATTTAACAACAGAAAAAATTATTGAACGTCCAACACCATCGACAATTCGTGTTGATAGTAGTGATTTAATATCACGTTGTAAAGATTTTATTCCATTATTATCAGATACAAATCAAAATTTAACAAATAAAAATCAATTAAATGAAATTATTTCATTAGAAAAAGATGATGAATTAAAAATTTCAGATATTGATAATAATTCATTATCAGAAAAAAGTTCAAAAGAAAGTGGTGAAGCTTCATCAACAACTGATGATGAAAAACAAAATGATATTATTAAGAAAAAACGTAAAAAGAAAAAAAAGAAAAAGAAAAAAAAAGTTAAATTAAATCAAGATAATGATGTTAAAACTTAAGATTTAGTTTTTTAAATAAAAAAAACAAAACATACAGTTTCTTTTTATTATTCTAGATTATCTTAACTCTTCAAATTATCAAATATCTATTTGATTTTCCGGTAAGGATTTTACTAATAGTTCTAATTGAGTTCGTTTTATATGAAAATAAAACTCAACAGGACTATTCAGCAGATTTATGCCTAGTCCGAGGGAACCTTCCCAAGTGTTAATCGCCGATCGTGCTCATAAGTAAAACTCGAGGAGACTAGCAGAAGCTCGAAAGGATTCGTCGACATACGTTGTCCTTCCGGGGTAACGATCATTTTATTGACTTTTCGACCTCTGACAATGGAATTTTGACCTGAAATTTTGTTCATAAACAGGTCTCATTGTCATTAGAATGTCCTCAAAGTTTCACCTAAAATGAACGTTTCTTTCTGAAGATATTGAGTTTTCAAGAATCTCGATTTTTTGGCCTTTGCTTGTGAAATATGATCGTTTCTTGAAAATTCAATATCTTGAGAAAGAAACGTTCATTTTAGCTGAAACTTTGAGGACATTCTAATGACAATGAAACCTGTTTATGAATAAAATTTCAGATCAAAATTCCATTGTTGGACTTCCCTATAAATACCATTGTCAGAGGTCGAAAAGTCAATGAAATGATCGTAACTCCGGAAGGACAGCGTATGAGGACGAATCCTTTCGGACTTCTGCTAGTCTCCTCGAGTTTTACTTATGGGCAAAATATGAGCACGATCAGCGATTAACACTTGGGAAGGTTCCCTCGTTAGATTTTTACAAATCTTCAGGGATGAATATGTCATATTCCTATATATAGCACAAGAAAGAAAGTCAAATACTCATCAACTAATACGGTTACGCCTCATTCTGGCTTTGTGTGGAGGGCTTAATACTTATCACCTACAGCGTTATATAGTGTAGTGTTTGTATGAAAAATTTATTTTCGGCTCCTTTTTACTATATTGAATGGAAACAAATATTGTTCTTTTCCGTTTTTTTTCCTATTAGATAACGTTGTTCACTTGTATGTACTATGAAAGCAACGATATAACTTGATTTATATCAAATACACAATGTTCATGAGTACTAAAAGTAGCCTTTTTCAATAAACTTTGGTCAGACTAATCAAGTTTTCTATCAAAACAAATGATATATTTGAAATCAATATTTTCTACTAGGGATTACGTCGAAAAAAATAAAGTCTACCAAAACATCATTTTTATTATTTATTTACCGGTGCTTTTTGAAAATTGTTGAAACTTTTTAAAATGTAGAAGTGACTTTTCATAGCTGTGACTTAGCGCAATAGTATCATTTTGTAGAACTTTGAAAAGTCTATCGAATAATATATAATTCAAGGTGGCTTGCTACTTTCATAGTTCAATAATGAGAGATTTTGTTATGGTTGTTCTCTAATTGTTCAAATAAGAAAACTGTCTCATGAAAACTAACAATATCTTGTCATACTTCTATATGCTATTCAATGGAAACTAAAGAAAAGAGCCAAACTTTCCATACAAACACTACATTGTATAATGTTATAGAGGACCAATAATATTAAATATTGAATTAGAAACAATATATGAAGATATTTTTGTTTGTTATAAAATTTCTAATTATTAATTTTTAGATAATTAATTAATAATGTCATCTGAAGGTGATGTAAATCCTAAAGCTTATCCATTAGCTGATGCTAAACTTACAAAAGATATTCTTGATCTTGTTCATCAAGCACAAAATTATGTAAATTTTAATCAATTAATGAATTATAAAAAAAATTAATTTTTTTGTTTTTTAAATAGCGACAATTACGTAAAGGTGCAAATGAAGCAACAAAAACACTTAATCGTGGAAAAGCAGAACTTATAAGTAAATTTTTAAAATGTTTGATTTTTTTTTTTGTCAAATGAAAACTTTTTATTTTAGTCATGGCTGCTGATACAACACCAATTGAAATTTTAATGCATTTACCATTATTATGTGAAGATAAAAATGTTCCATATGTATTTATACGTAGTAAACAAGCTTTAGGTCGTGCTTGTGGTGTAACACGTCCAGTTATAAGTGCAAGTATAACTATTAATGAAGGTTCACAATTAAAACCACAAATTCAAACACTTAAACAAAATATTGAAAAATTATTTACTTAAAAAAAAAAAAAAATCATTTTTTTGTTTTTTTGATTTGTTTTTGATCAAATAAAAAAAAAAGAAAACATCTTGTAAGACAAAATATACATATTTGTTAATTTCATTCTAGCGGCAAATTCTTTGTCTGTGGTAAGAAGAAATTGAATTCTTTTGACAAATAATGATATAGTAATAGTAAAACTGCATTTGAAATCTTGTTAAACTTTATAAATTATTTACTTTTACTTCCATAATTAGTTAAATTTGTACACAAATCTTTCTATCTAGAAAATTAAAAAATCAATCAAATTACTATTTCTAATTTATAATCAAACTATATTTTCGAATCATCTTTTCTAAGATTAATAATTGTATAGATATCATATCTAATAATTTTAAATTTTTCATTTATTCATCATTAATGTGTATCATCGTCATGAGAAGGTACAGATAAATGAGAAAGTTGTTTTTTTGTTTTTGTAAAAGATATTAAGTTAATTTCTCAAGTCAATATAATAGATAAAGCAGAGATGTCCATAGCGGCGCGGTAGCGGCAGCATTTTTTTTCGAGGACATTGAAAAACTGCATGAATTTAATAGAATTTCATTGTTTACAAATGAAACACCCCGAAACTGAATGAATCTGATGGACTAGTACCAATATTTCTGGTTCAATACAGTTGTAGCAGTGAAAATCGAAACACTTTTTTGAAAACCATCGCGGCAGCGGCAAGTTTGTTACTCATCGCGGCGCGGCAGCGGCAGAGGTTCAGCCGCGATGGACATCTCTGAGATAAAGATGCATTAAGACTTATTGATGTTTGTGGATAGATCATTCTTTCATTTGACAAAATACTTTTGAATATGTGGTGTTCAAATAAAGAAGATTCACAATAAATAATCAAAATATGTGTGAGTGAAATCAATTTTGGTTGAGTATCATGATAATAAAGATCATATAGTTTTTTATATTGGTGTTAGATAAAGAGAGATCAATTATTTTACAAATAGTAATAATTTATCTAATTTTATTACTTAATTTATCATTAGCAAAAGCAGTACAAATTGCGTCCGATGTTCAATTATCATGATAATGATAAATGATTTCACCAGGAGTCGATCCTGTCCTGTCAAAGATTTCCATTATTTCTCTTACCAATTAAAATTAGTCAAATCATTAAAATCAATATTTTGTGGAATTTACTGAAGAAGAAGAACAAAAATTCATATATTGAAGATTCAAAATCGTTTGAATAATCTCAAGGCATCTAGAACATCATGACACAAAGTACAAATTCTATTATAGCCAAAAAAATATGCAAAGTATAGAGGCTGAATGCATATACGAAGAACTCAACAAATACTATGCTTCGCATCACACATTCATTGTAATTGATTTTGAACAGAACTCAATAGTATTTTTCTTTTCTGAATATAATCCTTAGTTATTTCATATTAATTTTGCTTTTATTTTCTTTGAATAAATAGAAAAAAGTATTAATATCCAATCTTTTTTTTTTTTTGCAATAGTTTGTCATTTCATCAAAGAAATAATATTCAATGAACACATCACCCAATATATAAACAATTGACAAAAAAGGTAGAAGAAAAAAAAAATCTATATCTTTCTTTTTTTTTTTTCTAATTTTATCCATTGCACCTTCCATCATATTAAATCTATTATAAATAGTCTATTGATGTTCCTTAATGAATGTCGAGAGACACACAAAAAAAACGGTATATGACAACTGTGATTGACATGTGTATGCCATTGTCACGCACATTCAAAAAAAAGAAAAAGAAATCATTAATTAATTGCTTTTGTTGTTTTTTTTATTCTTTTCATACTGTCATTAAAATACAGAAAATAAAAAAAAAACAAAAAATATATTATAAATGTAAGTAAACAACATATATGATAAGTATGTACACAGATGATCAAAACATATTTATGTTCGTGGTATGCGAGAATGTCTAAAGATTATCTTTCGTCTTTATGCATATCATTTGATGAGTAAAGTCAATAGAATACAATTGCTCAAAAAAAAAAAAGAAAAAATAATTGAATTCTTCAGAGAGAAGAAGAAGAAAAAAAGTATAAAATAAAATATGAATGCCTTTAAGCAATGCTTTTCAATTTTTCACTTAATGAGATGATATTGGCGTCATAACAAGTTACATATTCATATATACTTCACACTATACACTAATCCGTCATCTCAAGCTATCAATTGAAAGAAAAGAAAGTGTCTATTAAAAACAAGTGAGGATTTATTTTTTTAATAAGTAACTCACTCGACATCAAGATGACTAGTGGTATAAATAATTTCAAGCGCTTGTGTTGTTTTTTGTTTATAAGAACAAACTTAAAATAATTTGTTTAAGATTTAAAAAGAATACTTCATTGTCTATTCAACAAAAATCATGTTTTTTGTTTTTGATCGATTTAAGAAAAAAATGAAAATCATAAATTTCAGTTCATAGTAACATTCTTTTTCTTTTCACAACTTTGACAACAAAAACTCATCATATTATTCTCATTGGTTTGTTTTAATCCTTTTTTTTTCATTGGTTTATTTCATCATCATCTTTTTTTTCTCTTCAACAAAAATCTCATTGGATTAACTAGAAAAGAAGAAAAGAAAAAAATGTGAAAAAAACTTCTCATATTCCAACATACGGCTTGTCAATCAACATCGACTAACGATCATCGCGTGACATACTCATTTCTCTCTGTTTCTTTTTTTTTTTTTTGGATTTCTTTTGCGTGTTCAATGAATATTTTTCATCATCAGTTCTCATCTATTTGAAATATTCTTCGTTTGTTTTTTTTTTTTTGTTGTATTATTTTCAAAACTAAAAGTGGCTTCTGTAAATAGTCAAACAAAATATTCTTCACCACCATTAGGTGATTATTATTCAAATTATGCATCAATGACAAATAATGATCCATCAACATTAAAATTTACTTATACAGATCCATTTTCATTTGGATTTAATCAACATTCAACATCATTATCATATAATAGTTCATCACAAAGAAAACAAAGACGTGAACGTACAACTTTTTCACGTGCACAACTTGATCAACTTGAAACATTATTTGCTCGAACACGTTATCCAGATATATTTATGAGAGAAGAAGTAGCTATGAAAATAAGTTTACCAGAATCAAGAATACAAGTAAACAAAAGAAAATTATTTTAATTTTATATTTTTTTTGTTTTTCAATAATAGGTTTGGTTTAAAAATCGTCGTGCAAAATGTCGTCAACAAGATAAAGCAATTAAAAAACCATCATCATCATCATCATCATCAACAAATAGTAGTTTACATGAAAAAAATGAAATATCATCACCTTGTAAACGTGAAATAAAAAGTCCAAATATTCGTCTTAATCATCGTTCACCATCATCAATATCAAGTACAAATGGTGGTATAAGTTCAGATAATTCAACAACAACAACATCAGCAGCAGCAGCTGCATCTTTAGCAGCATGGTCATCACAAGCTGTTGCTTATCATCATATGTATCCAACATCATATAGTCCAAATCAAGCATTTTTTTATACAAATGATCCAACAATAAATAATTCAACTATTTATGGTACAAATTATAGAAATCAAGATATGGATTTTCTTCAACCAACATCAATGTATGGACGTACAAGTGAAGAATTTATGAATGGTTGGACAAATGCACATCATCATCATCATCATCATCAAAACTTTAAAATTTTCAATTAATATTGTATTTGTAAGCGAACAGTGTAGAAATAAAAAAGAAAAAAAGCTGTTAAATAAATGAAAAGGTATTTAATTGGATGGAATGATGAATGTTGACATATTATGATGGGTGGCAAGATTAGCCTATTTGTCAATAAAGTAAAAAGAACTATATGAAAAGTCAATCAAGAGAGAACAAAAAAAAAGCTTGACTTTGTCATTCTTATTCCTTTTTTTTTTGACATCAATTAGGTTCTTTTTTTTATATTAGAATAAGAATAGAAAGGATTAACACAAAAGTCCTATATGGATCAACATAGTTTGTTGAACAGAAGTTCATATTGGGAGTTACTATTCGCATTTTTTTTTAATAAAAAAAAAAAAAAAAACATACATACATTGATTTATATTCATTTGTCTATACAACTAGATAAGATCATATAATAATAATAATAATTAAAAATTGTAACTAAACTAGACATTTTTTTTCTCTTTCTATCTTCTTTTTTTTTTCATTCATGCTGAGTGCATCAATATAGATCATAGTTGTATATGCAAGCTTGTATCATAAGCCGATTAGTCTGGATTCTCATTTTCGATCGGATGAGTTAAATTATTTTTAACTAGAAGAATGCAAACAGTAACATAAGTGGGTGGTATTTAAGCCGATGGTTTCTTTTTTGTTCCCACCTGAGTTCAATACTCACCATTCAACTTCAAAAAAGAGAAAGACACGCGACATAATACGACGCCTAAAGCAAAGATTATCTTATTCACAGCGTCAGAATGACACTAAACAAAAAGAAAAAAAAAAAAATAATTACATTTTTTATTCGTTCAATTTTCATAATAGAAAAAAAAACAAAAATGATCGAAGTTAGTAGAGGAATCAAATATGGATTCAACATTCCCCCTAGAAAGTTTTGAATTTCATCTACAAATATTTTAAGATTGTCTTAATCGTTTTTTACAGATGTTTAGAGCTTGCCTTATAACTTTTTTTTTTCTGTGAATGTCAGTAATCTAAGTGATTAAAATGGTTATTCATGATGAGTTTCAGATGAAAGAATTGAAATATTGACTAGATCAAGGTGGTAAAAGATATCTTATATTACAACGTCAATAATAGATGACATGTTTATCAACAAATCGTATACGTCTCTTTAGTATTGATAATGGATTATTCAATTCTGTTAAAAGAGAAAATGTTTTTTTTCTTTTCTCGAATGTTATTCGCGTACAGAAGAAATCGGTTTTGTTTTTTTTTTTTTTCTTTGTTTCAAATAAGACAATTATTCAGCACGTTTAGTAAATTGATAGTCGATTTCGAGCAGGTGTCAAATTTATATCAACTAGGAATAGTAAATCACTAAGTGGCACGTTCAATTTTTCATTTTTCTTTTTTTCACATATATACATCAGACAACAAATTATATTTTATTTTATTTTTTTTTTGTTCTATTCTTCTATGTATGTTTAGGAAATGATGATAGTACATTTAAGAAGAAAGACAATTGTTAACTCACGTATTAATACTCACTTAAATGCTATTGATTTTTTGTTTTATACGATTAAATAACAAATTGCAGATTTTAAATAGAAATTTATTTGTTATGTAAAATTCTTAAAGTTATCTTTATTATCTATAAGAACAATAGCGGAGTCAGGTGAAGGGCAGAATCATCTCTTGTAGAAATGTTGAACAAATTTTCATTCATAAATATTCAATATGATCATCATGCAAAATATTTCAATTGTTTAATAAAATAAAATATAGATGTCGATATATCTCATTTTATTAATATTTTATTTAACTGGCCATTATTATCAGCCATACGATAAGAAGATGATTGATTATAACATTTTCATTTTTAATATTTTTTTAGATAGTGAAATGTGCTGAGAAATCGAAAAAATATCGATTTTGTAAATCGCGATATGGGCTTTGATATTGAAAGATTTCCCAATATTATTGATGAAGAATTAATTTGTATATATTTAAAAAAAAGATAATTAATCAAGTAAATATATATATTTTGTTTTTATTATAATTCAGGTTCTATTTGTGGTGGTGTTCTACAAGATCCTCTACAAATACCATCATGTGAACATATATTTTGTCGAGTATGGAAAAAATATTTTTATTTTATTGTTGTTGAATATATTTTTGTTTTCTTAAAGAGATGTATTGAAGAATGGCTTTCACAAACACAAATATGTCCTGTCGATCGAACACCAATAGAAATGAATCAATTAAAGCTCGTACCACGAATTCTTAAAAATTTACTTAATCGGTAAGTTTTATTTAATAGAGAATAGAAAAAACCGTTACAATTTAGAGAAAGTTTTCTTTTTATTTTAATTATAATCATTCATATATATATGTGAAATTCTCAATTAAAAAAAAAAACATTGTTTCCAATTAGTTAATTTTATATTTTACAATGGAAGTATTTGTATCGTTAGTTAATGAAAATAGATAATATCCGGATCAAATTAAAGTTTTTCATCAATGAAATTAAAATATAGGCCGTCAGATTGAGACATTTTCATGGAAGATATCATCAACTTCCAATGTAAGAGAAAATGGACTACAAATTCGAATTGTAAGATTAAATATCTTTCAAATTTTAAGTCTTTTTTCTCAACATGTTTTAAAAGTTTTTGCGTATATTATTTTATTTTATTCGTCATTTTTATGTCGAAATATACGAAGGATAGATTCTTATCTTTTTTTTTTTTTTACCCTTTGCTTTTTCTCATTGAAGTAATATTTGGTCCGACAGCTGAAGATTATTCTCATATAATAAGATAATCTATAAAGTCAATGTACTCTTCTATAATAAATTTGAAAATGTTTTGTACCTAAATTCAATTTTAAACTGTAATCATTTTAATGATTCACAATTAAATAATCAAAAATTATATTCTTGAATATTAATCTTTTATTGACATTGAAGAAGTTGAATATTAGTATGATAAGCTTTTAGAATTATTAAATAAAATATTTTCATATAAGTTCATGTATAAGAAAGTGAAAAAAAATCCTTGATTCAAACTATTCATTTGGATGTTTCTACTTTTGAAAACTATATATTTCATTTTCGACTTATTCGATTCTTAACTGAATATCTTCAAGATTGTCATAGATATATCACAGACACTCTTCTCAAATAAATTATCAAAAAAAATATCTATTCATATGATGTTATTTTTTAGTTTAGAAATCATGTGTGAAAATGAAGGTTGTACAACAGTAGTCAAATTAGATGTTCTCCCAAGTCATTTAGCTGATTGTGAATATGATAAAAACAAATTAATTCAATGCAAGAATGGTTGTGGACTGATAATTTCAAAAGCAAATTATCAAGTAAAAATTTTTTTTTTTTTTTCAAAAAAAGAAAATAAAATTTTAAATAATAAATATAGAATCATAATTGTGTTCAAGCATTAAACAACGAACTTAATAATGTTAAAAATGAATTAGAAAAATATAGAAATGATGTTGATTTTTATAAAAATGAAACATTTACACTTCAGGTAAAATATTTTGATATGAATTTTAAAGATAACATTTTTTTTTTTTTTTTTAATTTAAGGAATTTATTCGTGTTAGTCGTGCGAATAGTCTAGCAACATCATATACCTCTGAAGATCTAGAAAATGATGAAATATTACGGTATGAAAATAACTATACGAATAAAGAGTTAGATGATTAATTTCAGTATCTGGTTTCAACCGAATAAAAGAAACATCTCGTATAATTTCTTTCAGCTTGCATTCAAGGCTGCACTCAAGCCATGTCAGATCCGATTCTGAAAGAATTTACAGTTCTCTACATTAGAGCCCGTCGAGTAGGATCCGGGTCTAAAGCAATTTTTTATGCATATGTGAATATTTTTCGAAAGTTTTACTTCTCTTTAGTTTTCTCGGAAAAAGTTAGTTGCTTTTGGCTATTAGTGTTGCAAATAAATTACTTCTAAGTTCAATAGAACACGTTAGTTTGGTGTCGGACACAGATGCGATCGGGTTCGGGTCCAGTTCTGAAAGTTTTTTAAATGACCGAGTACGCGACTAAGAAAAGTTCAAAAAAGCAGGTCCAAATACGGGTTCAAAAACTTCGGCCATGACGGATTCTATTCTACATACAAAAAGAGCTCGGTGAAAAACGCTAACTCAATTGAAGACCTTTGAAAGATGTATAGACAAAATCTATTTTGCTTATTATAATATAATAATCTTTCTGTTATCTACTATCGAAATTTTCAAAAGAAGGCAGGTGGAAAAATAGCTTATAGCTGTCGAACGAAACGTCATTGTGACTCAGCAATCAATAGAAGATTAGAGGGGGCACATTTTTATCTAAAAACTAAAGTTTAAATAATCAATGATTGTGAAATTACTGAAAGAGTAGGCTCGTTATTGGATGAAATTTCAGCAGAACAAGCTGAAACTTTCAGCATATATAGCCCCACTGTATCACGTAAAAAGAATAGTTTTTTTTTTTTTCTACATTTTAACTTTATTCTAAATTTGAAATAGCAAATTTTTATTTATTTTAGTTGGTCAAATGGTTTACAATTAGCTCGTGTAACTTATTGGGGTGGAATGATATCAACTCCAAATATTAATTTACAAAATGCTGTAAAAAATGCATTAATTGAAAGTGGTTGTCCAATTAATATAACAAATGAACTTATGGAAAATATACATGAACAACATTGGCCAGAAGGACTTTCAACACTTGGTTAATAATCTTCTATTTAAAAAGAAAAAGATGTATGTTTTATGCATATTTTTTTTTTGTTTTATAGAAACTCGACAATTAAATAGACGATATTATGAAAGTTATGTATGTCGACGTATTATTGGTGAACAAGCAGTTGTTGTACTCAGTTGTGATAATCGACATATGAATCAATCAATGAGTAAGAAAATAAAAATAAAACGAAAGAATTTTTATTTTCAATTATTTATTTAGTTAGTGAACCAGGTATTATAGTGATATTTTCACATGGTGTTAAATGATATCTAATTTGGCTTTTTTTTGTTATCGATTATTAATATGAATCATCATAATTTTCTTTAATAAGAAAATAAATTTTAACAGGACCATATTGATTTATATGAACTATTTCATAATGACGTATAAGAAATATAGCAGCTAAACCATACATTAATGTTGGTATACCTAAATTAAATATTTTAAAAAAAGTATATAGACGATTTTCATAAGATAAATCATTTGTTTTTATTCGTTGTGTACAATGATATTTGATATAAGGAAAACAACCTAAAATTTTGATGAATGAAAAAAAGAAAATATCATGTTTGTATTTTACCAGTTCGTAATATATGATAGTTTCGTCCATCAACATCAAATTCAAAATGACTTTGACCAAATTGATCATTTAAACAATCATATTGACGTATAAAATATGATGTCCATGAAGGATAATTTCGTTGTCGTATATAATATCGAAGAACTTCAGAAGCTTTTGGAACAATTTTCGAACGAAAAAAATGATTGTATAAACTGATTAACATGTTTAAAGATTAAATACATATCTAGAAAATAATCATAATTCATCATTAGATAAATCGAGTCATTATAAAATTCATATCAAAACAATGAGTAAAACCAGCCTATATATAACTTTCATTTCAACTTTACAAGTAGAGGTGTAAGCCGTACAGCTGGGCTGCTGCCACCACCACGAAATCATAGATAATTTTAAGAACTTGTTTAGGAGCCGCCGATGTGAAAAAGCAAGTTGAGCTGCTGTGCAGTGGCTGCGAACGAGAATTTTTGGTAATAGTCTAAGGCGCCACCGCCGTTGACATTTTAAAGAGCAAATACGTCTTTTTTGTTGATTGTCAAAGCCGCCACCGGTGCAGAAAAAAATAAAGTATAGCAGCCGCCACCGCTGTTTAATCCTTCGGCTTACAGACGTGAAATATTCTGTTTTTTTTTCAAGACTAGCGAGCGTTGCAAAATTATCGAAAGTCTTTTAGATCGATAAAACATTTTATTCTTTCATTTTCGTTTTGTTTTTGAAGAATGCATCAAAACTGTTGTTTTTCTACCATCCTTAGTTTTGAAAAATCGTTTAGTTTAATTAAAAAAATCTATATATATAATGTTCAGTGTCTGTCTGTTTCTCTGTGCCGGGTCAATGGTCAAAGGTTAAAGGTCAAATAAGACTCTAAGGGAGAGATCTCCAGGGGCTATTTTATGGGGTACTTATAGATCCTCAAGGGCTATCCTATGGGGGTACCTATAGGTCCTCAAGGGCTATCCTAAGAGGGTACCCATAGGTCTTACAGGGCTATCCTACGGGGGTACTCATAAGTTCTCAAGGGCTATCCTATGGGGGTACCTATAGGTCCCGATGGGCTATCCTGTGGGGATACCCATCGGTCCTCCAGGGCTATTCTATGAGGGTACCCATAGGTCCCCAAGTGCTATCCTATGGGGGTACCTATAGGTCTCGAAGGGCTATCCTATGGGGGTACCCATAGGTCTCCAAGGCCTATTATATGGAGGTACCCATTGATCTCCAAGGGCTATCCTATGGGTTACTCATAGGTCCTCAAGGGCTATCCTAGCGGGGTACTGATTGGCCATCAACGGCTATTATATTGTGATACCCATAGGCCCTGAAGGGAGTCAGGCAATAGGGAGATAATGCTGCAAGGAATATAAGGCCATAAGGTCGAAGGCTACATTGCCTATAAACATATGTGCGATATGAGAGTATGAGGCCGTAGGGCTATCTATCTATATACATAATATCGAGTGTCTGTGAGGTATGTTCAGATTTCCAAAAAAGGAAATTACCTATATTCCTGAAATTTCCATCAGCTCGATTACTATATAGCAGTGCAAATCAAAAGTTTTTAGACATATTGGAAATTTCAGCAATTTTAGAAATTTCTGTAATTTCAGAAATTTCTGTAAGTACGTCATGGCGGAAATTACATCATTTTTGGAAGTAACGTGCAATTCCGAACACAAATACTTGAAGTCGCCGAAACGTTCGAAATTTCCTTTTTCGGAAGTCTGAACACTGCTGTATCTTCGTACAAGAATTTATCAGATTAATAATATTTTCTTTATTCATCATTCATACTAATGATTTCATCTTTCCAGATGTTCACTTCCGATTTCAATGATTCTTTTATTCATTAATAGTGCATAGTACTTCAGTAAAAATCAACTCTATGAGATAATCGTCTTGTCGAATTTTGTCCTAAAACTAATTCACTGAAAGTTGTTCATAGACATTTTTCTTAATAAAGAGTCTCAGCATTTTTAGGTTTCATTACTCCAATCTATGGACTTTTCACAAAATAAACGTTTTTTTTTTACGTATCTTGTACAATACAAATATTCTAAAATTTGTAGTACAAACTTATATCCACTTCAAAATTAAAGGAAGATCAGTATCAGCTCAATAGCTTGACAGCAACAACAGCTAGCAAGCTGTAGTTTACAGGAATCCTAAGAAGATAATTCCAGATATCTCTTCGTCTTCTGAAAACATTTTTAACAATCCATGAAAACGTTTCATGTCACCTGAGTCGTGCTTTGAACTATAGGTCTCAAGTACGTGTCAAAAACAAAATTACATCGAAATAGAACACCATTGTAATTCTTGATGGGTTTTTATCTAATTTATGTCATACATAGAGTATCAGATAAAATGTTTTTTTCCCGAGTTCTCCTCTTACAATTGCTGATAAATATTGTCATTATCAAGCTATTAAATTTCGCATGCACCCATTTTTAATGCTAACACGGGTATTATTAAATATGAGACCTTTAATTAGCCGTAGAGTCTATCGAAGTTAATCCTGAAACTAAAAACCTTTGAACTCGATAGACTTTGTCTTACACATTTTAAAATAATTTATCATAATGAAAAAACAAATAAATATAAATATATTTTTATAAGTTTTTTTTTTTATTTATATTTATAATCAATAACTATATACATTAAGACATTAATTGTGTTGGTCGTTTATTTGTATTACTAATCGATTCCATTGATGGTGTAAAAATACTCATATCAGGTTCTTCTTTAAAATCCATCATAAATTCTCCAACTTTTGTTACTATTCCATCTAAAATAAAAACATAATTAAATAAAAAATAAAAAAAAAGCAAACTTCGATCATACTTCGTCCTGGTTTAACACATAATTCATTTTTAAAAACTTGTGTTATACAATTTTGTAAACGAAGTATATCACCTGGTGATATTAATTTTCCTGTTGTATTCCAAACATTAAGTGTTACTGAACCAGTACGATCAGCAACTTTAAATGAATGTATTTCATGACCATCACGTGTTTTTTGAGGATTAGCTTGTACACGTAAAACAATAACAAGTAAATTGATTTGTCGTTGATTTGGTTCAAGTTTTCCGATAATTGTTGAAGGTTCAAATCGATCTGGTGGTGGAAGATTAACTATAAATGGTGGTGTATTATCTGTATCCATCTAGAATATATATTTTTATTTTTTTATTAAAAAAAAACAAACAAAAATAATTGACAATAAGTTCAATTTTGTTTTATTTCGGTAATGGAATAGTATATGTAAAAAAATCATCAGCAATAAATACTGGTCTTGATGTTGCTTGTTTAGCTTGTTCTAAAAGTAGATCAACTGTAACATCATCATCATCATCATTATCTTCGTCATTATTATCTTCTCTTTTATGTTTTTTATTTAAATTTTCTTTATTTTCTATTATATTTGATTCAATTATTGGTTTTGATTTATAACGTTGACTAAAATGATTTAATAATAAACATTTCGTATTACATTTTTCAGCTAATAATGTTGCTATTGATGGTGTTGAATGACCAAAATCAATAGCTTTATCACGAAGTGTATCATCATGTGTACATTCATGAACAAGAACATCACAATTTTGAGCAAATGGTATTACATTTGATGCATCCGAACAATCACCTAATATAACAAGACGACGACCTATTCGTGATGGACCAACATAATCTGTTGGAGAAAGAATTCGTCCATCATCAAGTGTAACTGTTTCACCTAATTTTAAACGAGAACAAAATGGACCTGGTTTTATACCTGAATCTTGAAGTTTTTTTATATCAAATTTTCCTGGAAGATCATTTTCAACTATGACATACCTAAAAACAAAAAAAAAATTCAATATTGCATTTCAAATATAATCTATTATTACTCAAAGCATCCATTCATATACTAAAAAATTTACTAGAGATGTGTAAGACCAGTTTCAATAGATCCGGTCATCGTCATGTTCAATCAAATGTAGTTCTAGTTTCAGCTTAAGGGTCTCCCCCCTCAAAAACAAACTTTTTTAATTTTCCACAGAATGTTAGTCTTGACTAGAGTAGAGTATGGTTCAAAAATATCTCCTCAAATCTGCGAGTTATAATCAATTTATTGATCAAAAGTACCCTGTACGCAGACAAGGTTTTCATAATCAGGATACGGACGGTTTTTACATTGTAGAGTACCTTTAGCGCTAAGTCGTAACAGAGCCCGATTTTTGAAATTCCCTTTGTTTGAAAAATGCTCGAATTCATGGCCAAAAAATTGCTGATAAAAATGACATATGTAAGTTTTCTTTTTTTGCCAATAAAGAAATTCAAAAATCAGGCTCTGTTACGACCTAACCCTAATTATCCTGTATGCCATAAAAAAAAATTATCACTTCTATATTAAGTTGTTATTGAGTAAAATTTGCTCGCGCAAACAGTATACTCGAAAAAAAAACGGATTTTAAGAAAAACTTATACAATATCCTTAAAGTTCATTATAAAATTAATCAACTATAGCGCATTTGAGAGTAGACATTTTCCTCTATTTAACGAACAAAATTGACATTGTCTAAGGATGTTCCCCATAAGGAAAAAAATATTTTCCATCAGATATCTATGAATATTACTGTTCAACAGACAAAAATCAAATACAAAAACTCATATATTTCAACACTAGTTTTAGTTTGAGAATTCGAACTTTTCATAATTAAAAATCTTGATTAGATATATATAGTAGTTTCCAAAATTATTCATTCAAGTTTATTTCTACTGTCATAACCGCTAATAAGTATTCAAATAGTAACGAATATCATTTTTAAACGTGAAAACAATTGCTAAGATAACATCTTTGTGGAAAAAAAACCCCAAACCAAGTTTTTGTTTTAGCTATTAGAATTTTGTAAATAGTGAATTACTTAGAGTGATAGAGGAAATAATTCCCTACGACAGGAAACGTCTTGTTTGTACGGAAATATATCAATATTACCAGAAGGCAGAAAAAAAAATGATGATTTTACATAAAATAATAGAAAAATGGTATTTGTGATTTCTATAAAGTTTCTGATCGCTAAATAAACAACTCGATTGTCTTTACCCATAAGATGGTACACGATGTTTAATAGAAACAGCATAAACTGAACAATTATCTTCATTAGATATTAAATGATAACTTCCATCTTCATTAATATTTACTGTTCTATATCTTTCATTTTTTTCTTGTTTTTCAATTGTTGTTTTTATTAAATTTTCATCTATACCATCATATAAATTTGGTATAATTTCTACTATTTCATATTTAAATGAAAGAAATGAATATGATAATCTTAATGTTGTTTCTATAAATTCTCTTAAACCAAGTGGTCCATATAGAATTAAAGATGATATTGGTGGACTTGCTGAAAGTGTACATAAAAATCCTGGTAAACCAAATATATGATCACCATGAAGATGTGTTATAAATATTTTTGTTATACGTGATGCACGTATTGTTGAACGTTGAATTTGAATTTGTGTACCTTCACCACAATCAAATAAATAGATATTACTTGTTCCACTAACACGTAAAGCTTTTCAAATATAAAATATCAATATTTTGTTCTTTAAATGAATTATTTCCTACCGAGACTTGATGCACCTCGATGTGGACTTGGATTATTTGATCCCGTACCGAGAAAAATTAGTTCCATTTTCAAAATGACAGATGATGATGATGATGATATGTTAAGAAAACTTGCATAATATTTCTTTCGTCATCTTCTTGACAAATCGAATTGGTAAATAAAGATGTCGCTCATGAATTAGAAAAAAACGTATCTTTTTTGAAAAATATTTTAAAAGAATAATTATTTTTGACATATTGATTATTATTATATTCAATAAAAAAAAAACTTCAGTTTCTAATTTTTGACAAGACTTTGAAAAGTAAACAAACAAAAATAAGAAGAAGATTTATCTAATCAAACTCTTATTCTATATCTTATTTAATCAACATTAATAAAAAAGAAAAAAAACAACAAAATATTTCCATGGCATGTTGCCAACAGATTTTCGTACTAGAGCTTATACATTTGAAATTAAATTCGGTGCCTATCATCAAAAGGTAACAGTAACAATGAGTCCATTTAGTTTAACAATGAATACATTACGTGAAGTGGCTATTCGATTTATTCAAACAATGGTTTGTAAAAAAAAAACAAAGAGAAACAAAAGCATAATGATTTTTTTTTTATTCTATTTTATATTCAAGTGTCCAGATCAAGACATAAAATTATTACATAATCGAATATTATTATATCGTTATGAACCATCATCATATCAAATGATAATACCATTAAATCCAAAAGATATTCTTCTACCAGATACTATTGTTGAAGTTATTATTTCTCGTAAGTTTAAAAAAAAAATCATCAAATTAATTACACAAGAAAAAAACAAAAATTTATTTTTTATGAATAGATTTTCTTGTTTTTTTCTCTAAACTAAAATATTATCTAATAGTTAATTTTAAATATATAAATCTGATGAATTATTTATTTTCTTGAATAAAATCGAAGATTAATTTAAGAAAATTATCTATTTCATATTTTTGCATTTCTCATAGAAACCTCTATTCTATTTTTACTAATTGTAAAGCAGTAACTAGTATGTGCATGAATAATCATCTCAAACACTATGTTACGATATGGAATACTGCATTTTTTTTTCTTACTTCCTTTTCTTATTCTCAAGCTGCTCAGTATGCTTTTTACTATTTTATTAAAAAAAAACCTATACGTCTATTTGTGCACATGACATGCTTATGTGGTATACTGATCTAAAAGGAAACGAGCATTTTTGGTCTTCTATTCTTCTTCTTCTTCTTTTTTTCATTTTTTCTATATTTCCAGGTAATGTTTTTTTTGTTAGTGATTTTATTGACTTATCCGAATAAGTTCAATTAACATTGGTAAACGATAATAATAAATGAACAATGGTGATTTATCTTTTATTCTTTGTCTTTCAATACCATTGAAAAATAATAACGGATGCTGATTGCACGTTCTCTTGTCTTATATACATAGGCATGCCATATTGCCTACGCCAATAATGACAATGACAGCGCTTGCTGTCAACTATCCGTCACACAGGATAGCCGAAAACATAATAAGAAAAAAAAAAAGGAAATGTGTATTTGTGAGTCTGGTAGCATTTCTCTAAAGCTATCTTTTACTACGGTATTGCCATCATAGTGACAACTATCAGTAAATAATAGAGGGAAAAAGCACTATAAATGGTCTCGTTCATTTTTGTGCGCGACGAGAGTACAGAGGCAACGATTTGATAAGCGCGTTGCCGAACGGGGAATAGAGCAGCACTTGATTATTTCGCTTGAAGCGTTGATTTTACACGACTAAATCGTTGTAGAAACGATCGAAGACATGAAATAGATAGATCACTAGTTCGAGTGAGTGTTCTTTCTTACTGTCGTTTATCCGCTCGTTTAATATATTCAATTATTCGGCCGATGATTATCTTTAGATTTGTTCAAAAAAAAAAAAAAAACTACATTCATTTTATTTGCCTGTAAAAATTTTTCTCGATATAATATATTGTTCTTCATTCACTCTTTCTTCTTCTCTTAACACTTAAACTAATATTTATTTATTCATTAGGTGCATATTTAAACATACAAGAAAAAAAAACTAATATGATCTTTCTTATCAATAAGAACTTCTTTAATAATATATGTATTTATTTTTCTCTTCTTCTTCTTCTTCTTCTTCTTCTTTTTTTACTTAGATTTGATTAACCAATTGATCTATATTTCAGTAAACATCGAAGCATATATTTCTTTTTTTAGCGTACATCATGAGTGATTGTACACGTCTTGTTCCTCATGTACTTAATTTACATACATATTTATCACCGACATTTTGTGATTTATGTGGACAATTTTTATTTGGTCTTTATAAACAAGGAATGAAATGTGAAGGTAATACTTTGTATTTTTATTAATTATAATATATATTGAATTGGTTGATATGTTTCTTGTGTTTTTTTTTTTATATAGGTTGTGGTCGAAATTTTCATAAAAGATGTGTATCAGATTTACCGGATAATTGTTCACTTACGGCAAGAAAAATTTCAAATGTGGCATTAATACAGGATGACGTAAATAAAGAGATTTTTAATACGAAGAGAGTAAAAAAAAAAAAAGGAAACAGGAATACATTGAGATTGAAAGTACTTCAGTAAATTTCCGATATATGATAACTAAAATGTAATTCTACAATATGCGTAAATAAGAAGTTTGCTTTTCTTTTCTTTTACCTTGAAATTTGATGATTATTTTTCTGAATCATATTTTTATATTAGAACTTTTTTTTTTCAAACATTATTATGTTTTGAATACTTAACTAATCTCATATATAAAATAAATAACTTAGACTTAATTTATATGCGAGATAGATTAATACTTAGAGTTTTAGAGAATTAAATGTAAAAGACATTTAAATGACTTTTTAATTTAAACTCCTTATTGTCATGAAAAGAAAAACAAAAAAAATCTTTACTCAAACTTTTAAAGAAAATATTTTTCTTTCTTATCAAAAGAAACTCTATGAATAAAATTTTTATAATTTAAAAATATTTCATGCATGATTTTATCATTAGGATACAATAGATTTTAAAAAACGATTAACATTAACCGGTGCTGAATTACCAACAGCATTACCTCATTGTTTTTATGTACACAGTTATCGATCACCAACAAAATGTCATATTTGTAAACGTTTATTAAAAGGTTTAGTTAAACAAGGTTATCGTTGTAAAGGTATAAAAAAGCATAATTATCTTTTCCAAAAGAAAAATGGATTTAATTCTTAGATTGTAAAATGAATGTACATAAAAAATGTATACCAAAAGCATCAAAAAATTGTCGAGGAATATTAATGCAACATATGTCACCAGGTAAAAAAAAAAGAAAACAGAAATTAACTAATGATTCTTATAATAATAATAATGAAATAGATGATGATGATTCAACACGTGAAACAACAGATGATTTAGCTGTTGGTGGACGTTTACGTGATTTATCAGCATCACCAATAAATCTTCCTGATAATGATGATGATGATAATGGAAATGAATTTTCTATGTCATTATTTTCACGTCATGGAAATGTTCGAGCTCAACGTCTTATACAAAGTATAAAACGTGTTAAAAAAGCAAGTGGTGGTGCACTATTTTGGGAAGGTTGGATGGTATATACAACTGATAAAGAACCATTAAATGAAAAAACATATTATTGGCGTGTTGATGCATCGTATGTTTGAAATAGAAGAGAATTTTTTTTCAATATTTTTTTTCTTTTATAGATGTTTAACAATGTATCAAAATGAAATAACAAATAAATTTTCTCGTGAAATTCTATTAGAAAATGTTTTCTTACAAATTAATACTATACCAGATAAATCACATTATTTTGAAATTCGTACAGAACAAATTATTTATTATTGTGGATGTAAACGAACAAGAAATCGAGTAAAAAAAATTTAAGATAGAGCAAAAACAAAAAAAAACATCAAAATTTATATATATTTTTTTTTTATTTTAAGAAATATGATATAGCACATTCATCACAACATGCAAGAAATGCTTATACACAAATTCGTCAAGCATTATTAGCTTATAATAATGAAGGAAATGAAATAAATAGTGTATTTACAATCGTTACATCAAGATCAGAAAGTCGAGATATTAGTGAATTATATAAAATAAATCCAATTGAAGTACTTGGTAGTGGACAATTTGGTACAGTTTATGGAGGTAAAAAGAACGTTATTTCAAATTAGATAACATGAACGAGAATGTCATGATTCTTTTTTTAATATTTGAGAAGTCATGTATTTTTGTATTATCAGTAAATAATAGAATAGAAAATATGATTTTACTAAAAACACAAATTCAAGAGAATAGAACATGATACTTAATATATTCAGTAGATGTAATCGACGAGTGCTCTTCTTCACCTTTCCGTAAAAAGCTACAATAAATGAAACTCTGCCATGAGCCTTTAAGCAACGTCACTAACAAGGTTACATTTTGTAAGGATTATAATTAACTTTTGTGTTCGAAGTCTATGCATGAAAAATCTCCGTTGATGTTCTTGTTCACAGTTATAGGTATTTCATTGAAATTTTAGCCTATGGCAAAGTATATACCAATGAATCGAATGACGGTATTTAGACTTGAAATAAGTCTCAAAATTGTAAGCATCTTTTGTAGAATATGAGTGAGTTTTTAATCTTGGAAAAAAAAAACATATTCTTTTGAGCTGGAATTTTCAGAGCATTGTATTGACTAACAGATCTGTCTGTGAAGAAGTCGAAATACCGTTAATCAATTTGTTAATATATACCATGTCGTAGGCTAAAATTTCAATGAAATATCTATAACTTTGAAAAAACAAAACCTAAGAAAATTATTCTTTTGGAATTTTTTTTAGTTTCTTTTTTTCTCGAGAGATAATTTTTTCGAACTTTGAGAAAAAGTGAGAACATACAAAGATCATAAATTATTATAGGACCAACTCCCTGAGCTCTCATGATGAATAAAACACTGACTTTTGTAATCCTGGATATGAGAGTATGCATATTATTAATTTTTTTTATTTTTTTGCTATTTTCAGGTCATTCACTAGAAAAAAATGAACAAGTTGCAATTAAAGTAATTGATAAAACACGCTTTAGCGATCAAGAAGAAAAAATTCATCGTGAAGTTGATATTCTACATGAAATAACACATCCAGGTGTTATTAAATTACATGCAATGTTCGATACACCTGGAAAAGTAATGTTGAAAAGAAAAAGTTTTGTTTTTTTTTTTTATCTTTTATAGTGTTTTTAAATATTTGCTTTTGTTTTTTTAGTTTTTTTTAGTTATGGAAAAATTACATTCGGATATGCTTGAAATGATTTTAAGTCAACCAATAAAACGTCTTAATGAACGACAAACAAAATTTATAATTTATCAAGTATAAAAATTTTCTTTTTTTTTTCGAATTCGATTATTATTTTTTTTTTTTTTGTTTCGATAGGTACTTGTTGCTTTAAGATATTTACATAGTAAATCAATTGTACATTGTGATTTAAAACCAGAAAATGGTTTGTAAAATTTATATTTAATAAAAGAAAAGATGTTTTTTTTTGTTTGAATAGTTCTTTTGGCCCAATCACAAGATTTTCCTCAAACAAAATTATGTGATTTTGGTTTTGCACGTATTATTGGTGAAAAATCATTTCGACGATCAATTGTTGGTACACCAGCTTATCTACGTATGTATTTACATTGATTTTTTTTGTCAAGAAAAGGAACTAAAAATTCGATAGAAAGTGCTTTTATTCTCGGATCAAACTATCTCAATTCTATTCACCTCGTAATGATATCGATGAAATTCGGATGTAAAAAGAAATAAAATTGTCGTTCTAGTAAAACAACGATTGAAACAATAAACGAATTTTTTTTAAGATATAATGGTGTCTGAATAATATTTAAAAATTGTCCTTGCGGAAAAGTGTTTGAAGCACAGCATTTTCTTTATTTGTGTGAATAAGTGCTTTTCATACGTTTCAAAAAACAAAGTCATTCATATTAAACTTTTCCCGATCTGGTTGAAAATATTTTTCGAAGATGCCGCACTCTATTTCTCAAAGATATTTCTGAGCGATCTCGAAATTTGGAATTTTTGCTTGTTCTTGTTAGTTAATTAGATATAAGTAAGGTCAATTATTTTGCTATTAGTTTTCATTTATGTCTTACGAGGGAACCTTTCCAAGTGTTAATCGCCGATCGAGCTCATATTTTGCTCATAATTAAGACTAACAGAAGTCCGGAAGGATTCGTCTCCATACGCTGTCCTTCAGAAGTTACGACTGTTTTACTGGTTTTTCGATCTCTGTCAATGGTATTTGTAGGGAAGCTCAACAATGGAATTTTATTCATAAATATGTTTCATGGTCACTAGAATGTCCTAAAATCAATAGATATTGAGTTTTCAAGAAGCTCGATTTTTTGATCTTTGCCATTGATATATGATGATTCCTTGAAAATTCAATATCTTGAGAAAGAAACGTTCATTTTAGCTGAAAATTTTAGAACATTCTAGTGACCATGAAACCTGTTTATGAATAAAATACCATTGACAGAGATCGAAAAATCAGTAAAACGGTTGTAACTCCGGCAGGACAACGTATGGAAACGAATCCTTCTGAGTTTCTGCTTGTCTTACTTATGAGCAAAATATGAGCTCGATCGACGATTAACACTTGGAGAGGTTTCCTCGTTAGTATAACAAGATATTTTCTAGAAATAGCTTTACTTATAAATATTTGCCTATGTTAAGAAAGTAAAAGATTTAATCTATTATAAAGATAAACTAATATTAACTTGATAGTATAAGTTAGTCAATATCAACTGAATGTGTCGATATGATAAAAGTAAAAAATTCAAAAGTCATGCTTTCCATGATGTTGTTTGATAATATTTATGTATAGACGAATCATGAGTAGATATATATATAGAAAAACGCACTCTATATGTAAATGATCACGTATAATATTTATTTATTTTTTATTTTAGCACCTGAAGCATTAAAACCAGAGATTCGTTTAGAAAAAGGTTATAATCGATCATTGGATATGTGGTCATGTGGTGTAATTATTTATGTTTCGTAAGACTTTTATATATAAATTTTTATAATATTCAAATTTATCTATTTGTTTTTTACTTTTCTTAAGATTAAGTGGTACTTTTCCATTTAATGAAGATGAAGAAATTGAAGATGTAAAAAAATAATTATTTTTACTTTTTATTGAATCAGAATTTATTTATTTTTTTTTCTTTTAGCAAATTCGTAATGCAAATTTTATGTTTCCAACAAATCCATGGAAAGATATATCAAAAGACGGTATTATATTAGTTTTTATTTAAATATTTTCTTATGATTAAAATTTTTATTAATTAGAAAAAAACAAAAACGATTAAGTATAAAATAACGTTTTTCTCTAACCAATTGATTCAGTGTGGAAAATTTTAGCATGAATAATATGTTTCTTTTCTTTTTTTTTTACTTTAATAAATTGAATGTTAAAAAAATAATATATATATATATTTCTTTTTGCAGCTATTGATCTGATCTCCCATCATTTGCTTCAAGTCAATGCTGGGCATCGACTTGCTGCTGCTAATGCATTGAGACATGCTTTTTTTGAGGTGTGTGTGTATGAGTTTTTTTTTTCTATAAGTTAATAATATTTAATTTATATGTATAGGATTATCAACTCTATTGTGATTTACGTAAACTTGAAGATTCATGTTCTTGTGAACGTTGGTTAACATTAGATGAAGATGATGATAAATGGGAACAATATGCAAAAGAAAATGGTTGTAGTGAAAAATCATCTGCCGGTTAAAAAAAAAAATTTTTTTTATTTAATTTTATATTTTTTTTTTGTTATGTTTAGAATCATCATTAACATTAACATTACCAACAAAAAACTTCCTTAGTGTTCAATCAACTTCAAAAAATTAATAAAATATATTTTTTTGCGTAGTGTCAGATATATTATCAATAAACTACGCAATATTAAATATAAACAATTGAACAAAAAATAAAATTTTATTATTAGTGAATCTCTCTATTTATTTTAATGTCAGTCGTTCATATATACCTGTTGATATTATGCCTTTATGATTTCTTTAAATCTAGTCATTGTTTTTGTTTCTTTTTTTTCTTGTCGTATATAATTACGTAAGAAAATTTAACAAAAGGATTCGAATCATTTTTGTTGAATATTTGTTTCTTTTTTATTGAACTTTAAATTAATTGTGTTGAATGCAATATTGAATTCTTTATCGAATGACATTGCAAAGATTAAAAGTCGAATGAGTTAAGCTCGAATTTTTTGATTCCCATCAAAAACTATAGAAAGAATTCAATGTTACATTTCATTAATATCTACGAGTAAAACTCAAGAAGAAATATTCGAATCCGTTGTTGATTTTTCTTACGTTGTATTTGTGAATATGTGATGCTTAGAATAAGTTTTGATTAATATTATTCTAGATAATATTGAGAATGAAATAAATTTTTCAAAAAAAAAAAAAAAAAACTAATTTTTCTTATCTAATACAAAATGAATCATTACTCTATCCACTATTCAATGTGAAGAGAATATTAGTCTGAATATATTCTTTACTTTCAATACATATTAATGAAACACCTGCAGTATAGTTCAAGTCATTAAAGACAATGATATTCACATTCTATGACCATACATAATGGATTACTAAAGAATGGCAATATTTCAAAATGATTCTTGCTTATGTTTAGATTTGGTTGTGATAACGACTTTTTAGTAGATTCATTTTATAAGAGCCGAGGTTTCAAAAAAAAACAAAGTTTTTCGAATTTTAGTTTGAAACTTTGTACATATGAAGATCTTGATTAAACTAGTTCATATGAATAATTTTGAATATTGCAATACTAAAATATGATTTCATAAATTCATATTTCAGTATTACAATATCTAAAATTGATAGGAGTTTATTTATTAAATATAGTTTACTCAAAACCTTCATGTTCACAAAGTTTGATATAGAAATGAAGAGTTTTCTTGAAGATTGCTGTATTTCCTTGATCCAAGACATACGGGTACCATATGATGGCAAGCAAAGTAAATTGTCTGAGAATGTTTTCTCGTAAAATATAGGTAAAATTTATAATTGAAAAAAATCTCACGCAAGCATAAGACAATACCTATGTACATTTACTCGACTGACGTTAAACTCATATTAGGCATTTTTTAGGACGAAAATCGATTTTAATATGCAATTTGTAGATAATGATGCGTAAGGGGATTCTACAAACGCTAATATTTGTGATCGAACTTGAACAGTACGTTGTTTTGAAGAGACTTGACTTTGAATAGATGCTGTCGAGGTTTTTGCAATTTGATTCTCTACAACAAAATATAATGCAAATAATTATCTATGTCTTGTATACTGAATACAATATTGTAAGAATTACGATATTCAATTGTCGCATGCCATGAACAGATATGGCTTGGATTAGACGCGACAAGTTAGGATGATATAGAGTAGGATCTAGTTGAATGAATATTATGTTACCAAGAGAATGAACCAATTCATCTTTGTGTTCTATGTTAATTTTGTAAGGAATGCGACTTAGAATTACTTTCAGTCTAAATTAATATTAAGTAATCTACGATGCAAAATTAATTGTCTCCACTGAGGAATATCTTGCAAATTAAATCTCTTTTATTCAAAAAAAAACAATGTCTGACTGAACTACAAGATTTGTATCGGTCATATTTTTTCAGAACGAATTCGATAAGAAAAAAAGTAGAAAACCAAATACTTGTAAAAAAATTTCTTCCAACTTGGTCAGCGAGCCACATCATTTTTTTAATCATGCTGGATAAAATAGGAAGTATTGTTTTGTCAAAATTAAGTTCATCAGATAAAAGCCAGTAACAGAGCTTAAATGTCATACATAAAGTAGCCAGTACGAACTGAATTGCAAGAAAGATTAGTGTGCTACCTCATAAGTAAATGTTAAAAGAAGAAGAGTCATTTAGACTCAAATATTGAGAAAAGTTGATCTGTTTCGGACTCCGATCGTAGAATTATCTTATAGTCTGGCATCTTATATTGATAAATAGATTTCTGTTCAGTGAATATTGAACGAAACATTATTCCAATACATTTTCGGAAGTACACAAGCAATAAATTTGGTTTTTAACGGCTCATAAAGTTTGGAACTGTAAATTTTAGTTATTTCACGATTTATTTTTATGGTACAGATCAACAACAAGCTCAAAACATCAAATTCCACGTCAAATATTAGAAAACTGTTTTGAGCGACCAAAGAATTTTTGTCACCTTTGTGCTTTGTTAACCTTGGATGAGTATTCATTCAATATAAATATTACAATGATTGTCTTAAATTCTTCCGCTAGTAATATTCGTTGTGACATTCGTCAATAGAGAGCAACGAATCAGCTTCTATTTTCTGTATTACAAATAACATTCATTGACATTAATCTATCTATTCTTTCCAAATTCTTGTTTTTCTTGTGACTGATCAGACAAGATTCCTGTACTTAAGCATATGTAAAAAGAGTATTTATCGATTATCAAGGGACATATGAATGTGGTAAGAAACAGGAGAAAAAATGTCGATTAATGAATTGTGTGACTAAATTTACTTTTCGTGTCTTCTATTTTGCATCAATTTTACAGTGACTACAAACACATGCTATATGTACTATCATGCTAAATGCAAGAATGTTAAATATTATTATTCTAGAACATCGTATATATCAAAATTCTCATTGTCCATTCGTTTTTCTTTTATTAATTGATTAATGTTTCGAATAGTTATAAATGATAAAAATGTACAATCAATCAATGTTGATCAGTTTTCTCAATTTTTCTTCTTCTTAATTCTGACTACTCAAGCAATATTGACACGTGACAAATGATTGATTTTCAATTGATGTCAGACTTGTGCTGCTTGGTTCTTATCATGCTAGATCGTATGTTTCAGTTTCAACATATAACTAAAAACGATATAAACAATTAACAGTCATGCATGTTTATCAAAACTGACAAGTATTCTCGATCACAAGTCGACGTTCTTGGCTCTATTCTTTCCAGATTCTTATTTTGCAAAAAAATCAGCCAAGAATCTTCTTCTATCCTTTCTATATAAGATTCTTGCCTGATTTACAAGATCTTGTGAAAATGACAAGAATCAGGTAGACAGAATCTTGGATGGTGAAGCAAGAAATCCAAAATCAGGAAAGAATCTTGCACTTCTTGGAATCCAGGACAGATTCTTTTTTTTTATAGTGTAGGACCATTTTCCTGAGTAATCTAATCGGATTCTTACATTTTTTAAAAATACTATCCTCCTGATATATATAGACTTTCATTATCAATTTTATTCGCACTTTATAGGTTCACAACAAAAACAAAAAAGAAAAAAAATGAACAGTACTCAGTGAAAAATTTTATTGATTTAATCTGAATTATTTTGCAACAAAATAAAAATAAAAATCGATTGAAATTTTCGATTATAATCTATTATGATTGAATCAAAACTTGATTTTGTTGCTTGCGCAGTGGAAAATTTTACTCATTAAATTTGATTATTCTGCAGTAAAATCACAATTACAGTCGGATTAATAATGTTGATTTTGTTGCAGAATAATCAAATTTAATGAGTAAAATTTTTCACTACGCAAGCAACAAAATCAAGTTTTGATTCAATCATAATAAATTATAATCGAAAATTTCAATCGATTTTTATTTTTATTTTGTTGCAAAATAATTCAGATTAAATCAATAAAATTTTTCACCGGGATAATATCACATTTAGTTTTCACAATTCAAACAAATAAAGAAAAAGAAACATCGATAAAGCAACATTATAAAAAAAAGAAAATAAGTTCAACTATACCAGGATAACAATCTTCATTAAGGAGTAAATGTTAAAAATGCGTTGCAAAAAAATACGTTGATTTTGAATAGCTTATGATGAAAAGTCATAACCACATTATCATTCGAACTGTTATGAGAAACTAAATAAGCTATAATATAGTCTTGTTATAACCTATTAATATACTTTACTTCAATTTACAACATACCGACATCGTACATTGCAATAGTTTTCATACATCTCATCATGTTAACGGTTTGACACTCGTTGTATAAATGAACGATGAGTGTGTGTGAGCGATATATATATATGTAAGAAAAAAGACTGGACGTCCGCCTTGTAATTCTGGAAAGAATCTTTATATAGTTCTCTCTATTGTTAGAAATACTCTTGACTGAAGTTCAAGATCAATAAGAATCTTGACAGTTTTTTCTGAAAAACAAGAATCTGGTAAGAACAGAGCCAAGAATGTCGACTTGTGGATCATGAAGTCGCTGTTATTTTCTCAAATGATAAAGAATATATGATAGCCATTTTTTACTATTCTTATTAGAAAACAAAGCTGATAAACATGAATATTTAGTTGTCACATAAACACTTTTGAAGTTTGATTTCATATATTGTTTATATTGACTTAATTTACAAGGTAAATTGTAGTATCTGTCTCAAACATGTTGCATATTTGTATGTCAAAGAAATTTGATTCTAGGTAGTTTTCATTCATTTACGTATTGAAGCGAATAAATAATCATTTACTTTCTTCGTCATTGTCTTGTCGTCTTAATACAGCATGCTTTCAGGCATGACGGAGCATATACTATATCTTAATATAAAATGTTGCATACGACCCGTATTCATAGTTACTTTTTTTTTTTTTACTTTAAGCAAATCATCGACTAAACAAACAAAATGGAAGGCCTTGCTGGATATTATGGTGTTACAAGAGGTCCCAATCCACGTGAGCATTTCTCTGACTATAGATCATTCATAAAGTATCTTTTGTTAAATTTTAGTTAGTACGGACTCGAAAATCATTGTTTCTTCAGCCGATTCCAGTTTTGCTAATTCACAAACTACTGTCTACCCGCCTAGTTCTATAGTTACATACCCAACTCATATTAATCCAGGCGGTCTTCCTCCACGTTCTGGTCCAACACTTCCGGGCAACATCAGTGGTTATTAGAGCACTCATGGGGCTTCCAGAATTGATTTTAGCTTTTGAATAGAGGCATACTCCTCTTTCAAATTTAGTTATAAGTCGGAATCTATTCTGACGTAAATTGTTACCATCGCATTCGTCTCTTATCTGGCTTTCTTTCTTTTTTGTGACTAATGCATTAGAATAACATCTTTTTAAATCTTCTTTCTTTTTTCATGAAATATGTAATAAAGTAAAATAAATTAATACAAAGAGTTAAGAATAATAACATTGAAGTCTTCATAACAACATTTATTGGCAATAAAGTTGTAAGTAACAATGGGTCTGATAAAACTAAATATACATTCTATGGAGTAGTCACAAGCAATAAAATGATCAAAAAGAGACCTAACAATATTGAAATTGAATAAAAACATTCATAAAAGGTCGATTGATGTTTCTTTTGTTAATCGATTTCAGACGATTTGAAGTCAAATGATTAACAAACATTTTACAAGAATCGAAATTTAAATCGATCAAATTGAATCAATGTTGTAAAAGAATGTCAATTAAGAAAGCAAATAATTCTCCTCTATGGCCATTTATTGACTAGTACAATATCTGTACATGTACATTAATGTTTGATTCATTCCGAATCATAAAACCAAGCATGAGATATGAAGTAGCAAGGCCAACGATACCAATACAATACATTTTTTGCTTACTGCTCTTATGATTTTCTTTTGATTGCTCGATAGAGTCGAAAAAGAGTATAATAGAAAAATGTCAAGTACGTTCTATCTGATTATGTACCGATGTTCAGTGAGAGTAGATAGAAAGGAAAGAAAAAAAAAATGATTAAAATCTTTAAACTATTGTTAGCGCATATATTGATATTCAGTATGTAAGAAAAAAAAAATTGTGCAGTCAGTAAAGAATAAATGAGTCACATTGATTGATGGAGAAGGTGTGCTAGCGGGAAATTGAATGAAGCTAAGACCAAGGTTGAATATTACTGAGAATCCAGTGAATCATCCAATCTATGCTCTTCATCACCAGACTTTTTTTTCTATATTAACGCATTGACTTGTATCAATCCGTAGTATCTAATAAGCGATAATCTAGGATATAATGAGACTTCGAGATGCTATAGAATTTAATACGATAAATAAAACTTATGCTGGACTCGAAATTTTAGGATGTTTTCGTCTATTAACTGAACAAGTATCAAGAAGCGAAAACAAGATTTATATTAGTTTTAAGTCAACACGAAACGTGATTTATTATTAATGAAATAGTTTGTGACAAATATTTGCAATTATTTTCATCAGGTTGAGCTTACGTTTTGTATAGACTATACTGTAGAAAACAATGTTGAATAACATGTAGAACAAATATTTTTAATATTGAAAACATCGCATACAAACTCTTTGAGTGGAATGTTAAAAGATTCATTGACTCTTTTTATCAGTACTTTTAATAATAATTCGAAATTGAAGAAAAATAATCGACATACTCATGGTTTCACAGAGGTGTTTTCCTTTGCACATAATAGATAAAACTAAAATATTGTGAAGATATTTCGCTATTTACTAGTCAATTACATAGATATGCGGTGTGGTAATTTGTTTTCCTTTATCCAATTCATACATTATACAAAATATACATCGATTTTTTATTGTCCTTCGATTTTAACTTTCAATACTTGTTCATTCTGTAGGTTGTCAATGTTGTTTTTTCATATTTTCTTCATTTGTCCTGTGACTTATTATAGGATGTTAAATAAAAAATCCTTTTCTAGAAAATCTTAATGATTATTACTAAACGAATAAAACTCTTGAGAAAAATAAATCGTTATTGGATAAAACATCTAGCTTAAACGTATTAGTATACAACTGTACACCTCTGCTTTACACATTGCATCTTGTAGTGTATTCTTTTTTTAACGATGTCTTAGGTGATGAAAAAATAAATTGTATAAAAGAAACTTTTTGTCCAAGGGAGACTTAACTATCTATGAGCAAATTAAAAATATCTTTGTGCATGATACAAAATCTTCATGGATATATTTGTAGTGTAAAATATATATATGTCACTGTTATGTATGTTGTTACTCTCACTTAATATGAACAATTCTTATACTGGCAAACTACCATGACAATTAATATTAAACATCTCTTGTAATATCTGCTTTATTATCTATGCACGCTTTCCTTTTTCCTCCACACATTTATATCATGCGTTACATACGTTTTTCGTTTAACTGTTAGTAAAGACACAATCAAGATTTTTCGGCATCCTTTTCATAAATATTTCAAGCTATATTCACAACGATACAGAATTAATTTCTGTGTTTATTCACTTGGGCTTAAGACGATTATATGATGAAAGAGATTCATGCGCATAAGAATAATAAAATTGGTATGCCATCACTGGTGACTCGTGACGATCATCTTTTGCAGAATAAAAGTGAATAGATAGTCAATATTATTAAGTTAACGTTTCTAGCTAATATGAGAGACTAAGATGTATTCAATAAATAATACATGTCTCGATTGTTTTCGATTAATTATAAAAATGAACTGTATTTTCTTTGTTGAATAATATCATGCTTGTATGACTCAGATTTGTTATAATATTGTACATTAATAGGCAGTCATGTTGCCTCCATTCAAGAAGTTCATCGTGTTTCGATGATGAAGGATTTTGAGCAGTATCCAATATTTAACCTGTTATCTTGATATTAAATATTCAACGCTCGAAAATAGCTCACCATATTAATGTTAGCAAAGAGATTGACTTGATTGTCGGCTTTAATAAGAATTACTTCATTTAGAATACTCAATGAGGACCAACGCAACCAGTAGGACTGATATTCACACTGCTATCATTTAGATTCTTCTAATTGAAGATATTGAATGGTCCTATACACGTTTTCAGATGGTCACGCCTACGAAAGCGCTCATAATGAGCAATGAAACGTCGATCAGCAAAGTAAGAAGTTTGATTACGTACGGTATGCCAGTGCAAGCCCAATGACAGGCATACATGTGAAAGTTACACTTGAATAGAGTATAATAAGAAAGAGATATTAAATCACAAGCATGAAAGAGAACAGATAAGTATGTACAACTCAAAAGAATGCAGGCATTAAACGTACATAAGCGTATTATCTGAACATATTCTTAGTTTTCTTTTTAAATGAATAAACCGATAAGATTAGAAAATCTCTACTCAAATAGAATCTATTGTAAACATGCAATAAATTCAAGAAATGATATCTGTAGTCGGAAACAAAAATATTGATCATAAAACTTGTACTCACTATTGATCATAAAGGCAGTAGTTAATCCTCTTTTAGATATTAAAGTTTTATAATCTTTAATAGAATATGCAAAAAAATCAAACATGAATACATATCTTGTTCTTTATTCATAATAATACTCTGAATAAAAGAGGATTTAAATTATATAAAGACAGGAATAGAAAGAAACGAGTACTGAAAAAGGAGAGAATGGATAGTTAAAACGATACACATGAACTTATGAACAGGTAAGATAGAGAAAATGATTTCGCTTAGCGTATTTTTTTTTCTAATCTTCATCTTGACCAGAAAAGTTTCTTTTCGAATGACACAAAGTAGAAGATTGCCTGTATTGCATTTATTGGTGATTCAAAATATAATTGCGCATCATTCTTCTGTAAGAATAAAAAGATTACAAGTCATCAGAAGTTTATTTTCTTCAATGAAAAATCCGAGTAATTTAAATGGTGACTTTGTATCTTAAAGTTTTTTTTCAAGGCCATATGCCAAGACTCAATAGATGCAGACTTTTCCGAACTGTGAAGTTGTACATTTTCACATAATATACACGCTGGTTCTGGCTTTTTGAAAATGAAAATCATGAAAAATACAGTTGTGACTTGTGAGACGGTAAACTTATTTCGAAAATTGCTCTGAAATCTTGGATTTCATAAATAATTATTATTATACCGAAAATACAGGATACTAAGCTCTAAACAATAGAATCTTTCTTTGGTTCGCATCGTTTTGGTATTCGAGTTTAGATATACTCCTTTCAAGGCAATCGTGTCATAGATAAATAAAGAGTCAATTATTGTTTAGCATACTTCAGCGGTTTAATAACTTTTTTGTAGATAATTCGAGAAATATTCTGTGAAGATTTCTTTTTTTTAATATAATGCTCAATGTTCGGAGAATCAATGACGAAATCATTAATAGTCACTTGTTTTTCTGTTTTTAGTAACTTCTATGTAAAATGTGAATCTTAGTGATGAATAAATATTTTTTTTTGAATTTTATTGACAGAAACGTCCGGAATATCAATCCATAGTATTGTCGAAAAAACCAATACTAAACCATTTTTTTCAGATTAACCTAATATGAACAATCTAATGTTATTCTCTTTAGTGTTTAAAATATCTTTTAGATCTATAAAAAATAATGTGTAGAAAAACTATTTGTTCTAAATGTGGCAAGCCAACGTGGACTGGTAATGTGAAGATCAGCTTCAATTTACTAGAAAATTACTTAATACGTCTTTTATTCTTGTAGGTTGCGGTAAACATATTGAACAGGCATTGCAAGGTGTATCTATCAAAGACCGATGCAAATGCTCAAAAGATTCAAGAGTGGGAGCATGTATTATGTTGCGTAAAACTTGAAGACTGATCAGACTATGATATAGTTGATTGCGACATAATAAAAGTGGCAATGAACATTACTCGAGTTAGATACTGTTACATATATGTACCAGTTTTTTGTGACGTCCTACTATTCTTCATGCTTCAAGAAAATAATTGCTTCCATATTATGTTTCATTGAGATGTATATTTTCTTTTCTAACTTCTGACTTCTCCTAGAATGAAGAATACGTACTGCATATACGCTATTAAACAATCTCACACCATGGTATTTGTAACTGTGTATCTACGAAACACATTCGATACATGATCGCATTTTATTGTTTTGTATGATTCATATATTATGATCTATGTCTTCACAATCGTATATGGAGACACGTAAGTAAAATTAGCACCGGATTCGAATACTTCCAGAGCATGGGTATTTTTATGCATACGGTATGACGTGGGTATAAGTGCCAGAGAAGCACAAGAAAACACTCACACTCTCATCCTGAATGACATTATTCCAAATAATATTTATATTATTTTTTTATATTTACGGTGAATACTTATAACTCTGGACATTATTATTTCTATAAAATCGAAAGTGTAATATGATTTCGTGGAAATTTAACCTTAGAATATACTGGTTAAAGAGCATCAGTGTGCAACTAAAGTAATATAGGAAAGTGAAACTTGTTAGCTGGAACATGCACGTGTTTCGACAGCATAAAGTTCTGTCAATTTTTGAGAAAAAAATTGACCGTTTTTTTGACATAAAAGGTTTTGATGAAAAAAAAATATGTACAAGCAGAACATACTAAATTATGCATACTTTTTTAAAGATCAAATCACTATAAAAAGTGGCATGTTTGTCTGCTTGGGAATTTTTTCGTTCAAATTCATTCTTTTTGACATTCATATTTCTTTCACACGAACGTGTTCTTGATATTGTTCCTTGCTTTATAATCTATTACATTGGTTATCGCATAGAAACATTCTTCTCATGCAATAAAAATTTTCTTCTTTTACAAGTCGAGATGGAATAAGTATAGCCAATTGAGAAATATTCTTGCGTAAAGAACAAGAAGTGAGTTCGACAGTTTAGTTGACTTTATGTTCTTTGTCTTTCTTTTATTGCGTCTTACAATGGAACGGTCTGTACTGATAAGCTAGCCGGAGGACCCTGTGGGGTGCAAATGATCGCACCCATTGAGAAACTCATGAATTTAAAATATGAGCTGCTGATGGCTTACCCGAGCAGAGATATTCAGTGTTTAAGTTGTGCATTAATAGAGTATTGGAACATAATAAGGGTGTGGGTGTGGGTATGGTGGGTGTGGGGTGTGGATGTGGGGTGTGGTTGTGGGTGTGTGGGTGTGGCTGTGGGTGTGGGTGCGGGGTGTGGGGTGTGGGTCTGGAGTGTGGGTGTGGATGTGAATGTACTATGTGTGAACCCTATGCACACATCCACACCTGCCCATATCCCACACCCACACCAACCCACATCCAATTTTATTCTTTTGGTAATTTTCCGCTCTGATGGTAAAGATGAACGTTTTGAAGATGTGGATGGATTTGACGTTGTCGTTTGTAATGTTGATGTAGTATTCGATTGTAATGATGATGTAGTATTTGATTGTAATTATGCTAGTGGTGG
>CAJNOP010000069.1:805579-819426 GCA_905250075.1 Rotaria sp. Silwood1 | reverse complement strand
GGTTTTTTCGAAATGCCTGGCTCACAGTAAAAATTTCAGTAAAATGGTCATAACTCTTCATTACTAGGCCATGGGCACGAATCCTTTTAGACTTTTTCTTATTTTAATATATTCTATCGAATGAGGTATGAATGAAGCAAAACAGAGCGAATCACTTGGAAATGTTCCCTCGTCAGTTTGCCAGTTTTTGATCTTCTGTCCAAGATTTCTCGATCCAGACTCGTGCAACATGTTTAAATTTTCCTTTTGTTTGAAAGAGCGCGTCGAGATGCAGGGCACCACAGAGTCCTTTTTTAATTAAGCTTTTTTTTATATTATATATACAGACATTTATGTAACTAGACACCCATTTTTGACGCTTTTTTTGAGTCATTCAACTTGTGATCCTCTTTTTCCGCTAAAAAAGTAAGAATTTAAAAAAAACGGCCTCTGTGGTGCCCTGCATCCTGACATGCTCTTTCAAACAAAAACAAATTTAAATATATTGACAAAGCCTGGACCGAGAAATCTTGGACAGAAAATGAGCTATTTTTTACCCTTGTTTGGTTCATATCTCTGTCAAATGTCATGCTACAGGGCTGAAAATTTTACCACAGCCTCTCAACTTCAGTTCCATCGTACCCTAAAATTTTCATGCGATTTGAATTTACTTAACCCAGAAATCGGAGGGGTGGGGGCCTTCAATGACGGTGACCATTTGTTGAATAACTTTTGATCGACGAGGGCTACCGAGCTCGGGGTTGCGTAGTTGGAAAGAGTAAACTCTGAGGCATCTTTCTGTATAATTCATTGGAGTCTCCACCCACTGTTTTATTGACTGCTTATTCATCGATCTGTTGTTTTAGTCTAGTTTCAACGAATTTTTTCACATCCTAACTCCTATTACACCAAATTGTCGCCAGAATTCTGCTGGATATATGGCTAAGTTTTGACATCTTCGTCTTGTCTTTTTGATTTCTTTTCTTCAACAAGACCACTTTGATGTATGATAATTTTACCGTATATGTAGCTAAATTTCAGCTACAATTTGGCAAACTGGGAGTTAGGATATTGGAAAAATTCGTTGGAAAAAGATAAAAAGAATATATCGAAGTTTAAATAGCCATTAAAAAATAGCTGTGGGCTCAAATGAATTATACAGAAAAATGTTTCGGAGTAGGCTCTTTCTAACTACACAACCCCGAGCTCGATAGACTTAGTTGATCAAAAGTTATTCAAAAAAATGGTCACGGCCATTCAACTCTGAAAATAACAATAGTGCTTCATGCAAACTCGAACGGTCGTCACTGTTGATATTCAACTAATAAATGGTTTCATACGTTGTAGCGTTTTTTATCTTATATAGATAATAGCACATCAGTAGTTGTTGTTAAAACGTCTTGTCATTCAGCAACTGACATCAAAAGCTTTCGAATTCGATTCTTGAGAACAGTTGAATTTTTTAATGTACTTATAATGTTTTTTTTTGTGACAATCGGTTTATTTGCAACTTACATGTCATTGAAATTGGCCTTTTCTCGTTCACATTCAAATTCATCGATTATTGATCCACAAATTTTTGAAGAATTCAACCGACTGCTCTTATCAAAGGATGATATTCAAAAATCTCATCATTTACCGGCTGTGTTAGTGGATTTGAAAGCCTTCGATAGAAACGTTGCTCTTCTTCGTCATCAAATGTCTTCGCATTCACAAACTACTATTCGCATTGCCTCAAAATCATTGCGTGTCCCTTTCTTATTGCAACGTATTCTATCATCTGGTCTGCCATTCAAAGGGCTAATGTGTTTTGCTGTGGAAGAAGCCCAGTTTTTATCAAGCTTAGGCTTCGATGATTTATTGATTGCCTATCCTTCACAACAGCTATCAGATTATGAAACTCTGAGAGATTTACACGAACGCGAAAAGAAAACAGTAAGCATTGTGGTCGATCATCCAACATCCATAAAAGAATTGAATCAATTCATGGAGGGAATTAGCCGACCATTCCCGATTATCTTAGAATTCGATGCCTCGTTTCGAGCCTTAGGCGGACGCATCCATATAGGTGCGCGTCGTAGTCCAATACGAACTCTCGCTCAACTCATTGAAATAATTGAATTCACTCAACAATTACCTTTTATTCGCTTAGAAGGTATCATGGTCTATGAAAGTCATATTGCTGGCATAGGTGATATGAATCCCAATAACTTCTGGTTGAATCCATTGATTCGTTACGTGAAACATTCTTCGATATCCCACATTCAACAACTTCGACAAGAAATGAGGCAACTCTGTTCAAAATATGGCTTGACCATATTAAATGGAGGTGGAACCGGCAGTTTACTGGCGGCTTTGGAAGAAACTTCGGCTCTGACAGAAATTACGGTTGGTTCTGGATTTTTTCAACCTCATCTGTTTGATTATTATCAACAAAACCAAGCAATGATCAATCAGTTTGGTTCGACATTTGCGCCATCCTGTTACTTTGCTCTACCGATCGTGCGCGTATCCGATAAAGGGGAATGGGTAACATGTGGCGGTGGTGGATATGTCGCTTCTGGTCGGCCAGGATGGGATAAAGTGCCATTACCAGTCTTTCCCTTGGGACTGACATTGAATGATAGTGAAGGACCAGGTGAAGTACAAACACCGTTGAGAATAGACCCAACTCGAAGAAATGAAACAATGAAATTCTTCGAACAAAATCAAATCGTTTATTTTCGACATGCCAAGGCTGGCGAGTTAGCGGAACGTTTTATGTTCTTTCTCATAGTAGCCGATGGATGCATTGTTGAAATAGCTAAAACCTATCGAGGATATGGGATGTGCTTTCTCTGATTCAACAATAAGACTATATGAACTTACACAGTACATTCGGCTTCTTTCTGTAAACCATTTACCCTTGTCTTGTATTGAAAAAAAAAATCATTTCAATATGAGTCACCAATAGGATCGTCTAAAAAGTATGTTGATCTCTTAAGAAATGCGTGAGACTTGGCGACGATTATCAAAATAGATAGTAGAAAAATTCTAAACGTATTGTATTGCCCACAACTAACTTTTGACGAGAACTGATGAGACTGAAAGTGAATATTTTATAAAAAAAAGTATCGCTCGATTAAAATTAGTTTTTGATCAAAAATGTTTTCAATTGATGTTTTCTTTAGCGTCCGCAATAGTGCTAGAACGATGACCTTTGCATGTATCGGATGAAAAGAATGCTAAATAGTGATTCAATGTTGGTGGTATCATATCATTCTTCTATTTTCATGTGAAATATTTTGCTAGATGGCATAAAATGCCATGATATCAATCAGAAATTGTTTTCTACTTGGTCTTGTTGTAAGTGATAGACAACTATTTATATTAGTCTTCTTGTAAATGATGCTACCTGTGATATAATCGATCTATGGTAATTCTCGAGAGCAATCAGCTGTGTTATGCTCATCGTCCATAACATCAGTATGATAATATTCTCACACTGAAAAGATATGGTGTTCGTTGGGCGAAAAATTGAAATCACGAAATGTGTTTCAAGGAATTTTCTTTCTTCGCTAGATTCAATTGTTCATTTAACTGCGATTCATTGTAGTAAATATTTATGTAGGGTGAAGTGTGTGCGTGTGGATAAGAGATCATTCTTTGTTAACTCACACCCACAATCGCATTAGAACCCATTAAGTTCATGAATTTTGTGAATCGGATCCTGTCAATAAAATTTTTTTGAACTCGGTATCAGTTGTGGATGAGGTATGGGTGTGCAACGCTTCCAGTTAAGTGCATTGTATGCATGATGTTTGACTTTTCATTACATTTTCTTATGTATTACTCTTATCTATCTGTCCTTACTTCGTACATCATGTTGTACTTTGTCGGTATCTTATTGCTCTTACTTTCTGTCCTTATTATCGTTTCCTTTCATACTCTATCTCTCTGATGGTTGAGTATATAAGCGAATCCTTTGTATGAAAACGATGCGATTCTTGATAAGAAGAAATGTAATAAAGCACAATTCTAGCAGCACTAACACTTCTTCTATCTAAAAATCGTCATCACAGTGTGGGTGTTGGTCTGGGTCTGGGTGTCAGTGAGTCTTGTCTTCATCCCCACCCACACTCGTTTAGCCAAAAGTGTTATCAGTGAAATTGTATACTGGTTTCAACTGAAGTATTCACCACTCGGTCGAAAACTGGAAACTAATGATTCAGGTTTTATTAACATTTGTGGTTTATTCATGTAGAACGTGCCCATCGCCATCCTACTCTTCTATGTTTTATCAATCATCTTTTTCGAAATCATCTTTATGGAAAATCATCCAGACGCTGGTCAAAAGAACAACATAAATGGGTCCTGGTAGTTTTTCTCTTGAATATAGTGTGGATGTGTGAAGAGAGCAATCATACCATATCCTCACCTGATTTCGTTTTCACTTAAAACCGATTAACTTCTCAACATTTCGACTTTGAATAAGATATGATTATAATAAAAGGCTATGTCATATGAAATCATTTGACTGTGATCAAATTTCTTTTCAAAACGTTGATAACTGAACTCAACTCAGTCTCGGATCTTGTCTTGTGACTGTCGTACTAGTTGAATAATGATGACAATATTTATTTTTGATGAAAACCTTTACAAGATCAGTTAGAAAAAGAGTATGTGAAAAAAAAACTAGGTTCATATTTCTGATAATGAAAAGTTAAGTTCATTGTGAAGTTCACATTTTCATCCAATTGATTTGAAATCTTCACGACGCATGTGTATCCATGCTTGGAAGATATTCAAAAAAACAAGAACAAACATGATTCGAACATCACCAGGTTTCATACGATTTCCAAAGTTCTTCCAAGGACCAGTCCAATCGTTTAGTCTTGCAACACAACCAGCAGCCACAACACTTGGCCTAAAAGCTTTAATGTTAACCCTTGGTACCGTATCACCATGTTCGGTATACCAATAAGTAGCACCCATTTTAGGTGATGGAATTGGATCAAGTTTGTCTAACCCTAGGTAATGACCAGTTGTTTTATCGGTATACATGACAATGGGAAAGATACCGGCAGCATCAATTGCATTTCCAATCCAAATTTCAGCATTTATTGGTTTCATCCCTTCATTTCCCCATTTATTCGTAATCATCCATTCACCCGCATAGTCTAAGAATCGAGAATCGTAATTATACACTTCGCAAACATAATTACAAGCTGATGACCAAGTACATGTTTTTGAACCGGAATCATACAAGAAGAATCCTGTTGCATTGAAATAATAGTAATTGGTACCTGCAGTAACAATAAGTAATTGATTAGGATCATCCATGATCCATGTCGAATTTGTAATTAAATTGAATGCTTGAATACCAAAAATGCCATATCCATAATTACTTGGTAATGGATGGGGAAGTTTGTGAGCACTGATGTTCTGATTTGGGCATTGCTCACTTTTCTTATTTTTACAGATTTGAAAAAAACCAGTAGATTGAAGTGTAACACCTGTGTTGAACGTTATGCGAGCTTTACCAAACGGTGGCTGATTTTCTTTCAAGTCTTGTGAAGAGGGAAAAGGAACACCAGATAGAATCACATCAATGATATATAATTTCCCATCAAAAGTATTGACTTGTAATACTACCAATTGTGTATTTGACTCAGTTCGGCACCCAGGTCCTACACCATTGTATCCAATTGGTGGACATTCGTAGTTTAAACTATAATTGTCCATTGTACCTAGAACAGTTAAAGCACCAATGAGAACATTGTATGTTTGATTTGTATTAGGGTCAATGTAGGTCGTATAATTCGTAGTCAAGTTTGTAATCTGGTTCCAATCATAGGTCAAACAATTGTCAGAGATACTCCCATTATTTGCCAAGTTCAAAGTAATTTCCATGCACGACGATGGCACTCGTTGCATGTAAAAAAAGCCATCACATTTAACTGTAAATATATGAAGAATGTACATAAAAGTGCATCGTACATAGAATAAGGATTAAAACAGACAGCAACGTAACTTGATGACTCGAAACTCAGGAAACAATGGGAAAGATGCCAGATAACTATTGTATCCAACAGGAGATCTCAAAAGCTATTTAAAATTTGGACACATTATTCCGAGTCGAAAACTCTTGGAAATTTTCAGTTGACTTTGGACTATTTTTCGCCAAAAGAAACAAAAGAAGTTGGCTGAAAGTCATCGAAATACATTCGGTCTATTTTCGCGTTCAAATACTGTGTCCAAGTTTTGTGACTTTCTGTTATTTCATGCTGAAATCAGCCATTTTGCTGTCACTTAGAAGCGATTTTGACAACTTCATATTAGAATGAAGAAATAAATGGACTCACCTGTTTCAGTAAGTAAAAAAATCAAGACTGCCAGCGTCATTAAAATATTGATAAACGACATCGTTTTATTTAATTGCACGAACTTATTTATGATCTTGAAGTATACGATTTTTTTTTCTATAAAAAAATGTCTGACTGTATTGTCAATTTCTTCCTATGTACAATAGCCCAAATGAGAGTTTATAGCAAAATGCTTTCTTGTTATTTATTGTACTGTATTGTATACATATCTATGTATGTGCAAATGAACTGGAGTTAATATTTCTATTTACATCATTTTATTCGATCTGTATACGTCCTTCATTTGAGAGGATAGAACTGTGTTGCCTCTAATGCTGAATAAGAAATGAGGGCATAAGTATATCAAGCATTGCACAATAGACTTAATGCTCTCCAAATGTTTGGCCTATCTCATCTATAATTGGAAATTAAAAAGAGCAACATATGAAAGAAATCTATAGATTAGAAATTGCAGTCACTTCAGGAACTTTATTAAACTCTCACTAATTAAACCATGGAAGTTGGTATCTCTCCATGAAGAGCTAGGCTTCAATCTAATAATTTTACTAATATGCTTTCCGTCATTGCCGGATTATGAGGATTGGATGTATTACTTGAAAACTATACTGAAATCAATTTAGATTAATTGCATCTAATGAATCCGAATGAAAGGTATGGAGGATGTTCACGATAGTCGTAAATCGGTAGTAAACAAGTAAATGCAGAGAGGTATCAAAGAATACGCGTCAAATGGGTGTGGATTATTGGTATGAGTGTGGAGATAAAAAAGAAAACTCTGACATCACCACGTACACTCATGCTTGAAATTTACAAGTAAAAATCTCTAAATTACCATTAGTCCATTAATTTTCTTTTCTTTGAAATCAATTTGTGAGTCTATAACCACCAAGTAAAAATAGTTGCAATTTGTTTCCATTATCATTTCAAGAACTGACTAAGAGACTCGTTTTTTCTCACTAAATACTTCAACATTCGTTCACAATTGTGCCACACATAATAGATCAATATATATGCTACAACATTTTTATCGATATTGTAGTATCAAGAATAGATTCCCTCAAAAAACCTAGTAATACTCTTTTTCTTGTATAAAGATAAATGACACCGGCATCCTACGATGTGCCAACAACCCTAACTACTACTACTGAGCGCTATTAGAACTGTCAACTTCTGATCGTCTTATTTACAAAAGTTTTCTTATACTTTTCCTGTAAATGAAATTGATTTTGAAAGAATAGAATTACGAATGTTTACTATAAATGTTATTTTATTCTTTTTCTCGAAATGAAATTTCAAATTTGATATTATATATCAAACAAAATTCGATATTTTCTACAAACTATAAATGCACAATGATTAATCGCTATTTTTCTGAACTTTGCATAATTTACTAATAATAGTACTCTAGAAAGTTTATTATATCAGGATCTCATCTGCGAAAAATAAATACAATAAAATAAACAAGAAAAATACTCATGACTTTATTTTTTGAAAATCAATGTTCTTAATGATACTTCGACAGAAATATCACAACCAAAACCACATCAAAATCAATATCTGAATATTAAGATCACATCAATACCGATATTTAAAAATCAGTATTGGTTTTGATGCATGGCTACATACCCAAATAATATTAGTCTAGTAACCTAGTGAAAAAGCGGTAACACTAGCTTCAGCATGATTCCTTATTTCGTACTGCTCTTATACAAAAGGCAAATAATGAGATTACTGCGCAGTATGTGGCAGTCATTATGTATGGACGGCTTGTGTGAGCGAATGTTTGCCGTGCTTCTTAGGTTTCACTGCAATGTGTAATGAGAGAGCTAATAGAACGATGACGATTGTAGTATAAATTTTCTTTCGTTCGTTCGACGATCATGTAAATATAATTCGATTTCTAGCAATAATACGCGCTTGCTTCGTCGTTGAGTGTTGCAATGAAAGTTGTCGCTTTTTTTTCTCTCTTATTTTTGAGCCATAACATTGATTGTTCCACTATGTTTTTGATTTCAGTTTTTTCATCGATCGTTGACTTAATTTGACGCATAATCACAAGTTTTCACATTCATTTGTATTGCAACAGTATTTACTTTATAACTTCTGTAAACATGAAAGCCATTGCTTGGAATCAGTGTGGCAAAAAGCTTATTTGTTATCACAAAATTACTTTATACGGGCTCGACATGCATGACTACAATCTACATCTTTATTAAAATTCGTATTCTGAAGGGGGTTGGCTAAGTGAATTTCGATTTCGAACAAGGTGTCGGTGGAGTGTGGATGAGTGATGTGAATGCGTGTACGAGTTTTCAATGAAGAATAGATGCTGGTATGGGTTATGGGTATGAAACTTGTCTTCACCCACACCCTACATCTACATTCACACTTATCCATAGGCACTTAGACTTCATTATTAGGGAGAATTCAAATTCGTCTTGACAATAAACAGTTTCAGAATATATTTAAACAATAACAATTTTTACAACGTCATCTATGACTGGGCATCGAAATTGACTCCCTTATAATAATTTTAACAAACCTCAAAAATATTCACTCATTTTTATACAATGCATCATGATATACAACTTTCAAAAAAGAAATCAGCGGTATATTGTTCATTATACTGATCGATATATCGAAGGTTTTTGGGCAATACGAATCGCATGAGTATTTATCATTCATAGAGTAAAATTATTATTCTTAATATGAAATTCTTTTATTGTCTTGAAACGTTTGCTTTAACATTGATTTTGATAACCATTACAAAAAGTAAATCTGGAGTATTCGTTTCAAGATAAACACTATTGATCAATTTTTTTTAACAATAAAGTACGCACTAACAACGATGCACATATCTCATTCTCAATCAAAATTCAACAATATAAAAACAACGAAATTTGAAGGATTCTACTAATTATTTGGCTTTTCTATTTTTTCATGTTGTTTTACCGATTAGGGATGCGAAGAATTTGCTTTTGTTTGTTGTAAAAAAACATACTCTGCTAAAGCTTGCCGTGTTCGTCGTAAAACTAGCAGAAGATATTCATCTATTACTTAATCGTTTTCTACAATTGTTTCCAATTATGCATAAACCACGCAATAATTCTCAATCTATGCATAGTTTGTATCATGTGGATGCGAGTGTTTCAGAACACAGTTCTCTGATCAATTACTTGACGTTCAATGTCGAAAATGCTCTAGCTACAGTTAATTATTATATAAATCTCTATTTAGTTCTATAATATATTATTTAATTATTTTTGTTATGAATTCAGATTTCATAGCTTCAACTATTCATTTCATACATCACCATGAGTGTAAAATTCACATTAACTTGAAACTGCTCTGCTTGGTATTAGTTGAATTTATTGGTTCTGCATTCAACAGTAGTTTAAAGCATTTTATTAATGTTTTCCCCTCGACAAAACGTTCAATTTTATCATCTTCACTAAATCAAAATGAAAGAGTTCATTTTCGACAAGACAATGTAATCAAAAGTCTACACATTGCACGGCAATATCTTCTTCGTCAATAGAATATAAAACGATTTAAAACATGTAATATTTTTACCAATGATATCTTATTCTTCAGGATCAAAACAGTGACAGTTGTTTATTGTTGTTGCTTGCTGGCAATTCTTGCATGTAACTCATACAGAATGTTATTCAAGTTCATCATAAGGAATAGTTTTTACATATTTGCAAAATGAACATATCAAATCAATATATTAAATTTTTATATTCTTTATAATTGACTTTTGCATTATCTCAAGTTTTTCTGAGATATATTTCGAATGATTTGGTAGATAATAATTGAATAAAAGTTTTCCAAATCTTTATCGTAAGAAAAATATTTTGAAAATTGAAAAATAAGAAAAATATTGAATTTTCGTCCAGAAACTTCATAAGTGATATTTCATAATACATACGTCTTTCGAGCACTTAGTGAATTAATATTATGATCATGAAAGAATAGCTATCAGAGGATTGCACCGCGTGGTCCTTTTTTCCTGCTTGAACGAGCACATGGTATCGGTTTGATCATGTTACCATTTACAATTTTTTGCAGTTAACACTTGAAAACTCAACTTGGTTTTGATGTCCTACAGTAACATTTGTGTCCTTTCGTGTTCAACCCAAAATGACCAACAACCGAGCATCAACTTAGTAATCATCCTTGAAAAATAGTTGTCATTTTTTAAATTTTACCACTAATGGTTTTGAATTGTCAAAAAGGATCAATTTTATAAAACACATTCCACACTACACACAAATATATATTTCATCTTTTGATATTCTTCTCTTTACAAATACTAAATAATTTGTTCACTTTGACTTTAGGTATCTCCAGCATAGTTTATTATTCTATTTGGTTAGAATTTTCACTCTCCGTTAAAATCATAGTATAGCTCTTACTTTGATTTCTACTTAGTGTGGAAATGTATTGCTCAATAAATTATATCGGTAAAATATGTTAAATTTGAGCTTTCATGGATTCAAGAGAAGAAATAAATAACACAAAACCGACATTATGACTAGTTAAGGGTGTCCTAAAAGCCACCTACCGAAAGTAAATGTGTATACTAGAACTGTATCTGAACCTAATGAGCTATTTAGTTCCTTATCAGAGAGGATAGCTCTACGGTTTCATTCATCAGGAAACTAATTAAGAATATTATTTAAAACTGTGACTATATACCTGAAAGAGAAAATAATATGTATTTGGCAAGGCAGCACAATCGATTCGAGTTTCTTTTACATGATTTGAATTCATTTTGTCTTCACCTATTGCAATATACCAAATAATTTATTTTCAAGCTTTTAGTTTTCGCCAATGTGTTTAGCTTCTGCAAGACATTGTAAAATTCTTCCGTAGTGACACATCTCATTTCTTAAAGGTTCTATTGTTGATCATTTTCGCAAAAAGACTCTATTTCCACCGATACATGATAGTGTTGAGTTCTTAATATTGAAATGTCGAATTGTATTGGATCTCTATAATTATTCGATGTTTTATAGTATTTCAACCATAACAATATTTCATTTTTTTGTCAGAGTAGAAACATTTATTTTGTGGAACTAATCATTGAAAAAACTTCTACAAAATAAGATAATTCAAGCAGGTTGTGAATAAATTTCATGTTTTTTTTCGGTTGGCTGTCAGGAAACAAAATTACTCTGAAAAACTGAATTTTGTATTGAAGTCGGCCGTCCTAGGTTTCAAATATACCTTAAAGCTGTTGATTCATGAAGATATACTTGAAACATCACTTGATCATTAGGAAAGAGTTAGCTCACTTATTCAAAACTTAGTGAAGATGCGACAGTCTTTTTCCGACAGATGACTTTTGGTAACCTCTATACATATATCCAGTTAAATTTGATGAATAAATAGACTTTCATGATTTTACTAATGTTGTACTACTTTTCATATGGAAGTGTTCATTAATGGCACATCATGTATTCAGAAATATTAATGTGATAGACATGTGAACACATAAATCACCACAAGACTCCTCGAAATAGCTACGTATGTTAATGCTTTCAAGTCTGTAAATAGAATATAAATTGAAGTACATACTAAAACAATGCTGCAGATTGTTTCCTCACGTCGACAAAAAAAATGCTGAAGTTTTATATTGTTGTCAGAAGTAGTAGTCTTTAAAGAGTATTAAGCCATCCGTCATACGACAAATATCATTCACAATAACACTGAAACCAAGAATGAATAGTTTAACAACAATAGTTTATCAAACAACACGCTTTAGATTTTAACGAGTTTGAGAAGAGGTTTTATAACATGTACTGGTATATGAAATAATGGATATCAGCAAGAAAATGAAATGACTGAAACTGTTACAGTGTAAAGATAATAATTTAATAATAACCATCCAAGATCACTTCTAGTGAATCTACTTAGACTAAAACTATAATCGAGGATATGATATGATAAATTAATAGATGTATGACCATCATGATTCTATCCTAGAGTAAATAAATGATAGTTGAATGATGCTAAATATTATTTTGAGAACGTAGATATGATGATAATAATGACTTCATCTTTTGAAGAAATACAGCATCTCCTGCTAGATATGCGTCTTAAAGGATAGACGTTAGCCTAAAAACAAAATAGATTTTTTTGCTTTTAAGATCGATTTGGACATGTCGCATGTTCAACTAGATACGATCTTATCTTACTCGTTCTGATTCTCATCGGTAATATTGTTTATATTCAGCACCATTTACGTATTATGGAATTGTAGACTTATATTTGTATCGAAACATACAAACCTGTCGATTAAGGCTGTAAAACAGGCATCCCTTGAAAATATTTTTGGTCTAGTCAGTCTAAAAGGCTCGAATGTTTCTATTCAGTTTTATTAATATCTAATTTAACTTTTTACATTGATTTTTCAGATTACATAAAGCAGTTGTTTTATATTCCCATGCATGTTAATGAATAAATTGATCGTATGCCATAGTATGTCGAATGAATCATTTGTTAGTCTAACAAATATTTCCAAGATGCGTTAGATAAAATTTTTCTTATGAACTCACAGATTTTTTGTTTATATATTTCACAATGTGTAAATTGTTTCGTATCAACTTTTTTCTCACTAAATGACACGTGCTCAGATAATGAAATAAAATTTGAAAGCGTTTTACATATGTGCCTCATTTCTTGTTCCTATTACACTTTGTGCAACTATGATAACCATGTAAATGAAATAAAAGTAAACTCGATGAGTGATAAGAATATCACACTAAGATGATAAGGCATGCATTATTACACCGCTGCTTAATCGTTATTTTTTTTTTCTCAGGTGTCATTCAAACCAATTATTCGTTTCTATCCATTTTCTTTCGCCAGTTTACTTGAGATTAATTCAATTGGATACTTTCGTATCGTTCAATTTGTGTCATTCAAAATGATATCTATCACAACTGCTCAAAGTGAGACCGATATACAAGAGATTCTTGCCCTTCAACAAGCTAATCTCAAACAAAATATTCCAATCGAAATGCAAGCCTCTGAAGGTTTTGTCACTGTTCATCATCGATATGATGTTCTCCAGAGAATGAATGCAAAGATGCCGAGCATCATTGCTAAAGATGCCAATGCCAAAGTAATTGGATATACGCTCTCAATGCTACCCGAGTTTGCAGAAGAAGTACCGGAACTTCATTCCTTATTTTCAATGATCAATACATTGAAATATGAGGACAAACCTCTTCGTGATTATGCTTACTATGTCATGGGTCAATCATGCGTAGCGGTTGGTTTTCGAGGACAGAAGATCTTGGCAAGAATGTTACACAAACACCGCGAAATATACAGCGACCGATATCGGCTACTTATTGCAAGCATTTCCAGTAAGAATCCACGATCACTTCGTGCTCATACTAGTGTCGGTTTTATATCTATTCACACGTTTCATGATGACATGTCAGATGAAATGTGGCATATTACAGTATGGGATTGGCACAAAGACACCTC
>CAJNOP010000069.1:772654-805479 GCA_905250075.1 Rotaria sp. Silwood1 | reverse complement strand
TTTTTTAAATAAAAGCCAGAGTATATCAATATAGATAACTCATTGTAACTTTATAGATCGAATAATTTATATTTTTAATGAAAGTGTTCTCTCAAATATTTAAATTGTTCCAGAAATAAAGGACTAAAAGTTTTGAAAATAAAAGGAACATAGTAGAAGCCCATTCCTGAAAGTATTGTAATCTTAGACACGACAGAACACTTGGATATTTCTATTCGGGTTACAAATTAACTCTGTAAGTCAAAAAAATTGCAAATGTTTTTTTGATACATCAAATAAGAAAACAGTATATGCGTTTATTCGGTCTTCCATGTTAAGGTTGTAATATCGTTGTTTTGGAGCAATGAAACACATTACTTGGTACTGTCTTTTGCATCAAAAAAAACTTAATTGATATCAGGATTTTTTATTTCATTGTTAACGAAGTTTAGTTGTGTGATATGACGAATAAAGAGCGAAAGAAAAAAGTCTACTTTTGAAATGAAAGCAGTTTATCTATAAAACAAAAATTGAATTACACCAAAATATCTACTGTTTACCTTCATAATTCTGCTAGTAATACAATGGAAAATATAAATGTTCAACAGCTGCTTCTTACATGAATGAATTATTTAAAAACGCATACAAATGATAAAGAATGTAAAAAAATATATTCGATTGGTATTTAAAAGAGCTATACGATCATATTGATTCTAGATAGTTCATCAAACTCGTTGATTGTGTTTTATAGTAATGTATCTGTACAAGTTTCACCAACATTTATGTATTATGTTAAATGGAGAATGAACTAAAGCATAAAAAAAAAGGTTCTCAAACCACTTTCGGCAAGTGTTGTTAAGAGACTTCAAATAAATATTGTTCTAGTGTTTCTATGATTTGATTTTTGTTTTACTACTCGATTATGGTATATATATATTCTTTTCTATTAGTGACGTCCAAAAAATTTGCTTCTTTTTGTTCGACGCTCATCTGTAAAATTGTTTATTGCAAATACAAGCTTTATAATGATATCATTGACTGAACCCAATGATTAACTTATTCATTCACAAATATCAGTCAACTGTTTACGTCGTTTACTGATTTTCTTCAATAGATAAGAATGAATTCATGTTATATTGTAAGAAAAAATAGTATGATACATGATTTACAAGAACATTGTATAACGAATAAGGCTTTGCATCCATAGAACATTGATTTAAGAGATTTATTTGAATTATTTATTCGTCATGTTCAAAAACAATTCAGATAATATCAATTATCTCCAGAAATTTATTTCTATTGAAATGAATTCATATCATCAAATCTAATCCTATTGCATTATGATAGTTTCCCTATCCTGAAATCTCATTTTAGATTACGTGATTTTTTCATTCGTTTTTGACAGAATGTCTATATTTATATTGTCAGCCTAAGTAATCAATTAACTATTTTACAGCTACTTCGAAAGTATAACACATCTTCGACTAAAAATATTTGTTTTAGTACAAGTTCCTAGGGAAATTAAATAGGAGCATACTAGAAATTTACTTTAAATTGTCTTATATCGAACAACAAGATTTCCCATTTCTTTTTCTATCATCCTTCATTTATTGCACCTCTGACATATTGTTGAAATGAACACTTTACAGACGTTGGTAAAAAGAACAAAATTTTCCCAATAGATGACGACAATGCTACTATTCATTATGAATCAGTGAAAAAAGAATGTACGAATTTGGTATACCAATATATATATATGCCATATAACGTCAATCAAACTGAAATACAAAACAAAAACCGAGACCATTATTTGAGTTTGTCCACAATCATTATTCGTCTTTGAATTGAAGCGAAATTGGATAATGGTCAGAAATATCACCGACTTCATCGTGAACAGTTACTGGACATATAGCTAACTCTTTAAGTGATGCTGAGACGATAAAATAATCGATCCATATTTTTTCGAGAATACCCTGCTGATTGAAACCAACTCTAGTAGGCTTATCAGTTGTGATGGAAAACAATAGAGTGGAAGCTGGCTTTCCAACGGTAACCTTAGCAATCATTTCCATGAGAGCATTAGAGTAACGATTCATATCACCAACACACACAAATGACCTGTTATTTTCAGGCCACGGAATATTGCTCAGCAATAGAGTAGCTGCTTGATTGTCATATGGTACATGCACATTTACAATAGTTAGCCCAGATGCAGTTGTCAAAGTAAAAGCACCTTTACCATCATCAGTGGGACAGGGTGTCCAGAAAACTCTATCATCCGATAGAGCACATTTTTCTGTATTCTTCGATCTAATTGCTTTATCGGTAGATATAATGTTCGGATTATAATGAATCGTGACAAGACTCTCATTTGAGTCATTGTAGGGAGAAATACCTTGCCTGTTCCTAATTTGTAGTTTACGTGAATATGTGTGTATATGAATCAATGGTTTACTTGCTAAGACTGAGCCAACATGAGAATCACACATTTCATGTAACATTGGTAGTAAGTCACCGGGCACTTCTTGAAGACAGATGAAGCACTCCATGGTAGAATGGTTAATGAACAGTTGACTTAATATCTTTATAATGTCATCAAGTCGTCGTTTCTCATTGGACCAATTTTCATTAATTGAATAACGATTAATCACAGGACTGTTGTTTGATGAATAGTTTAACTCATGAATCATATGCAGCACGTTCCAGCTAATAACACCGAAACTTTGCTGTAGCTTCGGAGTCAAGTTGCCAACGTTGTCATTAGAAGACCATGCCGCTGGAGTCGCCATAAATGAAAGAAGCGAAGAATAGAAGATATAATAATAAAAAAACTTCTACAATTAAATTTTATTTTAATTTTTCTGCTGATGATCCATGTCTCCTAGAAGTAACGGAACGAAAACAAAAAAAAATAATACATTTTTTTACTGCATATTGCGTTGTGTAACAATATAATTGAAATATAACATATTGAATATATTAAATCAAACGTCATGCTTAGGGTTTCTATCAGTAACCGATAATGAAAAAAAAAAATACGAACAGATCTGGCATAACTCTACTGCCATGTAAAAGCTCGTAAAATGGTTAAATTTAAATGGTTTACAATATGATGATAAATTATTTCATATTATGAGTTTTAATCGGTTACAAACAAAGTTCTTATGCTGCTAAACTCAATTCATTTTCATCGTATAAAAATATTTTTCACAAAACGATTTTATTACGCACAAAAAAACAAAACATGTTGTGAAATTATGAATAAGTTATGAGTCATCGCATACATCGATGTGAAGCTACTATGAAGACCAATTAGAGAGTAAACATCAACATCCAATCAGAGTCCTTCCATGTTTTACAAAAGAACCTCCAAACAGTGTCTACCTTATAAAAAACACTCTAACCGCAAAAGAACTTTACTTTTTGAATTAAAACATAGTGCGGATCCATAACCTCATCAGATATTTGAAAGTTCCGACAAAACAGTACCAATGAAAAATGCTTCTACAAAAAATTTCCCATACACCTCAGGATCCATTCTCAACTAGTAATTTCCAACTATGTCTAATAAATCGTCCCTTGAAGCATTCAATTTTATATTCACAACTTGAATGCTTCTCTCCTAGCAACGATTTCGGAAAATTCATAAATAAAATACTACGACCATACAGCTCAAGCTCTGTTGGATAAATCTCCAGGTACATCAATTTACAGCGATCATCGATCGTACTGTCACGGCATGATTTACACATCAAACAATGCAGAATGGCATAAGCAATCTATTTGGCACCGAACTATGGCCCGAAAAACGATCTATAGTATCGAAAAATGGTCGACAGTTGCCCAAAACCCCTCAACACAATGATTGTTGATAAAATCGCCTTATGATTCCTATGCATTTCTTTGCTGGTGTACACTGCGGTATTCAATGGATTGCTCATGTTATTGTGCATCGATTGATGTGTAAACCATGCCTCAGCAAATGAATGCATAACAGCGGTGGATTTATTTATGATCGGATCATTCTGTACAGGACGTTTACGGCACTTGAATGATCGTCATGGCATCTTCCTATCGTTTATCGCCAGAAATAATTAGTTGTTGAGCCAACTTTCAGTAATCAATATCGACTGATGTTGGATTGATCTTTCCGTAAACAAATGATTATGTCTTTTTATATGCGCACTCTATCAGCTTCATCAATATCATTTACTATTCTTCTACTCTACCCAAATGAATGACTTTTTTCCTAAGTGTGTGCGTAAAGATTTGCCATGGCAATCGAAAGAACAGCAAAAAAAGTCTCAAAGACATGAAAAAATATTTATAAAAAAAGTTACATCTATAGAATTGCCAAGTACACGATAATGCATTTATTTTCATGAATCTATCCTTAATATCAATAATCAGACTGGCTGTTTTCTACAGTTGTTATTGAGAATAACCTTTCCTGAAGATGATTAACATTAGATCTTTTCTAATTATAAAATTAGACTGAAACAATCTGCTCTAATAGTGTAAAACTTATAATTTGAATTCAACTTTCAGTTTTTCAAATTTTACAAGATTTTTTTGTGCGTGTAGACGAGGTATGAAGTGGATGAGAGAAGATCGATTATTGTGGTTGTCTAAGAATAAAAATGTGAATTCGATGTGTATAAATGTGTTATTTTCACACTTACATTGTAACACTGAAGATAACCACCATCTGTAGAGCATTCTACTATTCCGTTAGTTTATAGTTTATCACTCTGAAAGGCTGCAAAACCATGAGTATATGTTTGTAAACTATTGACTTAATTATTGAGTTACACATTTGCTCAAATATATGAAAGCCATTGTATTCAGTTCTAATGAAGTATTTTCTGAGATCTAGGTAAGGTTTAAAAGACTCGAAATGAGGTACAGAATTCTTAGGAGTTAACATCATCGATATAGCATCTATAATATTTAAGAGAGAACCAACCATCTGGTATATGAGATTTAGAAATTCTGCTTCCTATAGTACAGATTCTGTAGCAATTCTTTGAGGAATCATAATCGATCAGTCTCAAATCGAAGAACGCAGAAAAAAATTTTCTGAAACGATTCGGTCATATATCACATTAAGGGTTCAATAGACAGCACATGTAAAGCAGCTTCATTCTGTTTAATGCTCTTTTTTTACATCAGTTAGAATAAGTGTGGTTTTTTCACATAGAAACTTAATACACCGTAGAATATCTCAGAAGTTTTAATCATTTCCAACATGATTTCATATTCTTCAGTCATGATATAACTTTTTCATTGAATAACATACGACAATTATCTATACGCTTAAAATACTCCAATTTTTTCTACTTTGCCATATTCTGTTCTTTGTGATTATTGATAGACAAATCAAACATAATTAGCACAGAGAAATTTATTTTTCGATCTTTTGAACTTGATGAGATGATTTGTAGAATTATTAGAATATTTTGTGATATGAAAAGCTAATCTAATTTAGAAAACAACAATAAAGTAATTAAACCTGAAATGTAAAAAAACGATTTTAGATAAACGTAGAAGTGCAATGTGGAAATATGTGAATTATTTTCCTTTTTTGTTACAGACATATCAATATGCTATTTGGAACTTTGAATAGAATTTAAAAAACCAAATTTTTTCCAATTTTATTGATTCTTTTATTTTAAACAGATAGCTTTAAATTTGAGTGCCATATTCTTGTCTCATTTGTCGTAATTTTTCAATGAGTCCTTCAATACCTTTGATGGCACGTCCATTCTCGAATGTTATTCGTTTACTACCCTCTGTCCAATTAACTTGAATCCATTCTGCTCCACCATCAGCACAATCAGGACATCCGATTGTACTACCCAATGCTTCAAAGACGTTCATATGAAGAAGAGAAATGAGCTCTTCCCATTGGTTTGATGAAAAAGGGAATGGTTGTCGAATGGGAGGATAGGGTTTTTGCACGGAATTTGCCTGTTTCGCAGCCACGATCTGTAAAGGATTTGAAGTCACATTGATCCATTGTTGACAATAACCACGACACATTCCAAAAGAACTTCCGCTGGAGATTGATCGAACATCTTTTATTTCAAGTTTGCCATAGGCTACTGCAAAAGTTGCAACGATGAGGAGATATTGCCATAAACCTTGCATGGTTTCTTTTATAAATATCAGTTGGTTTTATATAAAGCACTTAATAATATTCACTCACAAAAAAGAATGATATGGCATATTCTTTGTTCTCGATTAAATTATATATATCATTGATAGTAATTAAAAGAATATTTCCAAAGCAAATATTACTGAATCGATCGTATGAAAAGTATTCGCTCTTCTACAGGCTTTGTTCTTTCATTTCTATTTGATTCACTTTTCGTAACTTAAGATCGATGGATTACTTTCTCTGTGACTCAAAGAACGGTATGTATTGTTTTTCTTTTCTCAAATTTCTAATTGCACTGCTGATGTTGATCAGATGCAAACGACAAAAAAAATTGAATGAATTATACTCTAGATGAAGAGCGAAACTATTGATAGCTAGTGAATAACTTCTTTTTTTGTGAAGAAACGAAGGATAATCATTTGCTGAAGCATGAAAAAATATAATAAATGGTTCCAATATTTTGGTTGTGTCAAATGAGTGCAAACGAAACATTATCTGTTGGGAGACATGTGCTCGTTTTGTTTAGAAGTCTGCCTTTCATTGTAGTTTTCGAAAAATACAAACAGAAATAATATCTGCTCAGTTTTACTTGAAACATATGGGAGCAAGACTTGGTGGGTGTGAGCGGGTTTGGGTGAAAGAAGGCATAAGTCATGACTTCATTCTAATCCACCACTAACATTCATAGAAGATTCTCGGAAACCTATAGGCCAAAACGTTTAGATCAATTAAATACTTTGCTGCAAAATATTAATGTAATCATTAATATGAAAATTTTTGTGTAAGGATGTCGACTAGATGGAGATGTTGATGTTGACACTTTTAGTTAGGGGTGAGAAAGTTATTGTTATTTTTTTTTGTTATTATAACAATAACATTCATTTTGTGATTCAAAAACATTAATGAAACAAGTGCAAGCATAGTTTGTACGTACGTCAAAAAATCACTTTATTCATACAGTATCTTTATTACCATTTGATATAAGAACCAGCCGTAAAAATTTTGAGAAATCGTAAAATAACTTTTTTTGTTATTGTTATACAAAAATAACAATAGGAGTAACAATACCAATAACAATAACAAAAAAAGTTATTTTACGATTTCTCAAAATTTTTACGGCTGGTTCTTATATCAAATGGTAATAAAGATACTGTATGAATAAAGTGATTTTTTGACGTACGCACAAACTATGCTTACACTTGTTTCATTAATGTTTTTGAATCAAAAAGTGAATGTTATTGTTATAATAACAAAAAAAAATAACAATAACTTTCTCACCCCTACTTTTAGTTATGATGTATGAATATTTGAGTAGCGATTTATTATTTTTTTCTGCATGTGTATATTAATGTTGTTTTTTTTTGTACTGTGCTGAGCATTCTGTAGTGAAAACGAAAAAATTTTTAGTTACTCCCTTTGCTATGGACTTAGCAAGTAACACAGACAGTGATATGTACAACTGAAGTTAATTCAAACACGTCGAGTAGATTCTTTCAATGTTTTGACCAATCAAGCCAATGTGATGAAATACATTATACTTCTAATATCAACCGACACATAGATTAAGACCATTGCCCACGAAAAAATTCTTCCGAAAAAAACCGCGGTAATCTGAGGTTAACCGCGGTTTTGTTCCACATTTTGAAAAATCGCGAAAGTCAGACCTTTTATGCGGTTTTTGGAAACCGGCGAAAACCGCGGTTTGCAAATACCGCGATGAGAACCGAGAAAACCGCGGTTAGACCTACAAAAACTCAGCTCGGGCCGCGATTTTCTCGGTTCTCACCACGGTATTTGCAAACCGTGGTTTTCGCCGGTTTCAAAAACCGCATGAAAGGTCTGACTTTCGCGGTTTATGAAACCGCGGTTTTTTCTTGAAAAATTTTTCCGTGGGTGAAGTGAATGCTAGAATGTTTTAGAATGAACATGTTTCGACCCGAACCGATATGAATCTGACAATTTTTTCTTTTGTTATCTTCCGACTTGGATATGTTCTTGTTGCATTCATTTGTAGATAAGGCGTCTAAGTCATTCAATCCAGATTCATAGCTAATTATGAGGTATGCATAAAAAAAATGAAATCAAACAATGTTTCTATATCCTTTCAAACATCTGACATCGAGATAAATCATAATGATTGCTTGACAATTTGAGCTTCAATGAACAATCATTGAAGATGATCAAGAAGAAAATCCCATTTGTGAAATTTTCACTACGACTACCATGTACATTTACGAAAAAGGACAATTCAATTACATTCGAAAACTGGCAGACAAGACATATCTGACATATTGAAATAATAAGAAATATGTGTATAACTTGATAAAATGAAAGAAAAAAAAAACGCACTGCACAATAACGTAAAATATAATAATTTGAACATAGAGAATTGAAAGAAGCATCGTTGACCAATGGAGAATAGTACATCATATTGTTTCAATAAGAAGACAAGAAATAAAGATATTGGTATAAACGTACAGAGAGAGAGAGAGAGAAAGCAATTGAAAAAAAAATGAACACTCGACTGATCAATTCCAATCGAAAAGGTTGAACAATGTGATAGTAGAAACAGAAAACTAAACGGAGAAAAATTATGGTCATAAACGTGTACTTGCTGTTTAGAAAACTGTCTGACACCATTGCATTAATATACTAATGCTAAGGAATCATAATTAGAATAACTAAACTAGACGCAATCTTTGAAAATTTATTTCGGGAGTTTAAAAAAGTTTTTTTCAAGTATCTAGCGTTTGCAATGAAAACTAATTCTCTTTTCCTGAATCACTTATCCAACTGTTAGATTGAGTGCTATGAGACATTGTTTCAGTTCATAGTAGAACAAATCAAGTTGATGCGTCAAATCTGATAATTATTGGTTAAATTCAACTTGGTTATCAACCAGTTCGTCGATGATTTCATTTACTTGAATTTTAATAGCTTTCATGTTGTATTTTCAATCAGCTTGATGTTTTATACCATCGAAGAGTTGCTGAATATTGTCAGTGATACAATAAACATAATATCTGAACTTCTTACTTAAAAAAGAAGAAGATATTTGTATCGTTATTGTTGAAAAACTAAGATTCTTAGGTTTTTTTCTATAAGCGTCTTTAATTTATTCTGTAAATAGAAAGAGTATTCGTTTCCAATAATGGCTCAGTAATGAAACTTGTTGTTATATTTTTTATGATAGATTGAGTCTTGATTATCGTTAAGTCAAGAATGGCAAGGGAGAATTTAATTTCCACATTCTGAAAGTGGAGCTAACGTACGACCCCAATGACGAAGCGCATTGTTCAATAATTGTTGAGTTTGACGAAATGAGGGTTGAGGACCATTTTGGCTAGCAAAGGAAATACTTTTTTCAATGCCACATATTTCTATTGATTCTAAGTTTCTAGAATCGACTAATTCTTTCATCATTTTAGGACTACCATAAACAGCTTTGCCATCAATTAAGACAAGCAAAACATCTTCTGGTATGGAATGAGTAGCAGCCCAATACGGATTAAATTTAGATTGATTATTATTCAGTTGTAGCACGAGTACATCAGCTAGATATCCTTCTTTTAATAAACCCAAGCGTTTATCCAAATGGATTAATTTAGCTGGATTAATTGTTGCCATTTCTAATAGTAAACGATCATCGAAGACAGAATATTCTAAACCAGCATTCCATGTGGCAGCATAATTCAATTCACTGAGTAGACCATCACTACCCGTAGGACTCCAATCAGGAGCAATGGCCGTAATAATATGATTTTCTAATGCTGCTTCTAGATTTACTGTATCACCATAGAGTTCTAAATTAGTACGTGGTGACCAAATTAAACCAACGCTAGCATTTGCCATGGCCCGCAAATCATTTTCTTTTAAAGCAACACCATGAATAAGTGAGACTCCTGTTCTTAATAAACCACGAGCCTTTAACATAAGAAATTCTCTTGCTGCTGTTGCATCCTGCGGTGAGCCTTCTGCAAGATGAATAAATAATGTACCATTAGAAGATAGAACCTCATTTACTTCTTTCAATTCCATATCTGTCATTTGTAATGGAAAAACATTATAAAGAATCTGTCCGAGTGTTGGATCATCATCAAGATTACGTGCTAATCCTCGATTGCAAGGTCTTCGTAAACCACCAATTACACTTGTGGCACCTTGTGTAATGGCTTTTACTTCTGCATATCGTTGCATTTCACACGACAGACCAGCTTTAACTAGTTCTCTGTGTGGTGTTGCAAGAAGTATCTTATAAATTGGTTTTTGTTGCCAATCATAACGACTACCAAATTCTTCCGAAGGTTTCCAACGTGGAAAAATATTCCATGTTAGATGATTATGTAGATCGATAAGACCTGGCAAAATAACACCATTAGTATGTAAAACAATAGCATTATTTGGAATGGAAACGCTAGCACCTACTGCTTCAATGTATCCATCAACAATTAGTAATGTTCCATTGTTGATACTTTGGCCAGGTAAAAGTATGGTACCAATTAATGCAATTGGTTTCTCTTGTCCTAGGACACAGGTAACCAAGCGCAGTATTATGAAGTAATACAGTCTTCTCAACATATTGTTTTTTTTTCGAATGACTAAATGTGCAACAGATGACATCTGATGACATTCAGATATAAAGAAACCATCAGTAAATAGTAATTGTTAAGCCATTCCGTTCGGTGGTCGACATTTATCTATGTCACATATTTGTGTTAAATCCGAATGGGATTATCAATGCACGTATACTCCACATCATGCCTTAGATGTCAGTAGAAAATATGATATTTTGATCAGCTTAATAACATCACATGTGTTTAGACGCGCTTATGAAAAAGATATTTAAGTGAATATAAACATTTTTGTATATCGATGTTTTTCAAAAATAGTAGAATATTTTTTTTTTTAATTTCTATACATATCATTTTAGTAATTAATCATCTCTGCTTATTAAATGTCGTATGATATTGAAAAGATAGATTAAATATTTTTATTCTTTATTTTTACTGCACGCTTAAATCATCTCAATAGTTCATGTTGTAGTAATATAATGACATGAAATCCGATTGAAATGCTATCTCCACTAAATGGATTTTGCATCAGACGATTTTTCTTCTGTTGCTATACGAACATAGACACTTATCTTGAAAAACTGAAGGCACTCGATTTTTTCTGTGCTTCTGCTCTTACGCATTGATAGTATAAATAGCTAGTGATTTAAATTATTAAATAATACATATATCTACATATTTTCTTGGTATTTTTTGATGACATTAAAATACTAAGAGAATAAGGACTATTAGAATTTACAGAAGAAAAAGTATAAATTAATGCTGGTAACAGAGATATAGTCAAAAAAAACACATTGATTTCGAAACATAACAAATGAATATCACTAAAAGACACAGGTAGAGAACATTTTTTTGTTCCAAAGATTTGACCTACCTGTTGATTTATTGATTGTACAAAATTTTCGTTTTTCTTTTTTGAATAAATAACAAAATACAGTCGGGGACAAAAATTTAAGCAAATTTGTATTTTTCAACTTTTTCATGCGTTTATTTTTTTTAAATTTTCTTTCACATTATTATAGTGTAAGAGTCTTATCAAAATGGTGATTTAGATAGTATGAGACGCGGGCTACACGATACACTCAAATAGAAAGGAACTGCATCTATTAAAATAGATTTTATATAATGAAAATTATTTTTCTCTGCATCAATAAATTTAAGTGCTTTCCAGTATTTTGCATTTCCTAACAAAGAGATTTACCCTAAAACGAAGGAAACATAGACCAGTCGATTGAGAATTTCACGCTCTATCTGTTTCTAAAAAAATGTTTTCTTTTTAGAGTTGGTCTTCACTTCAAAAACTTGATTTTAGTGAGAATCGTCGGGAAAACGGAAAACGTGCAATCGGTCTTTACGGATTCTCTCTTATTGCAATCTATTACACACCAATGGAAAGAGCATTCAAAACAGAACAAAATGGCATATTTGAAGTTCCAATATCACTAGTTTTCCACGTCCATCGTTTTAAAAAAAGTGTTCGGAAACATCACTAACTTTTCTTTTAACTCTAAGAAGAAAACATTTTTTAGAAACAGATAGAGCGTGAAATTCTCTATCGACTGGTCTATGTTTCCTTCGTTTTAGGTTAAATCTCTTTGTTAGGAAATGCAAAATACTGGAAAGCACTTAAATTTATTGATGCAGAGAAAAATAATTTTCATTATATAAAATCTATTTTAATAGGTGCAGTTCCTTTCTATTTTAGTGTATCATGTAGCCCGCGTCTCATACTATCTAAATCACCATTTTAATAAGACTCTTACACTATAATAATATGAAAGAAAATTTAAAAAAATAAACGCATGAAAAAGTTGAAAAATACAAATTCGCTTAAATTTTTGTCCCCGACTGTATATTATTGCATTGCAACATGTGAACATAAAAGAAAGTACAATAAAAATTTCAAGATACTTAGGTACTTCAGCAATTCATAAATACGTACATATTATTCGAATGAAAATACTTACATGATCGAAGAGAATTGAAATGCATTTTAGTAATCTTTTCGACGTTCCTGAGTACGTTTTTGTTCATAATGTAAACTGAAATTTGTTTCAATTGAATAGCAAAATACCTATTAAACAATAAAAGCCACGACATGAAGTGAAATGAAAAAATTCAATTTTGCAGAAATATGTAAGACAAGATAATTTTTTTCTTCTATTATCTACTTTTTCATGACATCTGATTGTTACTCTTATCTCATGAAGGAAAGATTACTTTAAGTATGAGTAAGAATAGAATAAATGATTGCTATCTCAATCAGGAGAAATAAAGACATATATCAGAATAAAAAAAAATGAAAATGAAAATGAGCTATTTTAACACAAGAAAATGGCAACAATCTTCATGTAAGATGAAGTGTTTAATTTTAAACATGACAGAACTTCGGATAAAAAGGGATATGTAGTTAAAATATTTTCATCTTATCTTAATAAAAAAAATAAATATATATTGAAAAACAAACCAAGATAGAGAAAAGAAAAGCTTAGTTCACTGTTTACTATTATGATTATTATGTCTGATGACAATTTCAGGAAAATAAATTGTAAACTTCTATTTGATTGCTTCGTTTATGAAAGGTCTAGTGGCTTTCGAAGGATTCAATTGTAACTATGCAGAGTAGTTCTCTTTGTTGCTAGGTATCTTCGGTTCTCAATGGTTTTCAACTCTTGTTCAAGCTTCATCGCATTCAATCAGACAATCAGCATAGCATAAAAGAGAACTAACAGGAATAAAAGTCAAACTGGCATCGATATACCAGTAAATATACATGAGTCAATCGATTGATGCTGTTCAATCTTAACTATTGTATTCAGACCACAATCGGCATTTAATGAGTGAGTTGTGGTACGAATGTAGGTCTTTAGTTCCACTCCCATTCATATCATCATACAATCCATCAAATTAAGGTGAAATCTATAGTCTTCTTATTAGATATGGAGCCTAACACGAGGATAAGTTGTAGTTACTTTAAACAATTTCCCATGATTCTCTATAGGTTTTTCTTATATTGGGGCTTCTGTCTATTGCGATTTTTGTTATTTGATAATGAATAATAGTTTTTATTTTTTCGTAACATTTCGATAAATTCAAAATGTGAATACCAATCTTCAATTATTGTTTATTAGCGAGATCATCTCAAAGATCATTTCATGAAATAAATCGTCTTGTTTGGCATGTCACTCTCATCCTCACATGATGTTTTACGTGACTAAATCATAAGTTTAGAAATTGAGGTTTATTAAAAGTGACATAGAAATCACGCTTCTGTTAAACATACGATTATTTCTGCAGTATGACTAATTGTCGTAGCGTCTGTTTGTCGCTGCAGCCAATTGATGTCGCCCAAGTGTCATGCAACTAATTCTTGTTTTCCTATAAAATTGATGTGAAAAAAAAAGCATTTCATTTTTAAATATTTATTAAATATATTAATTTGATAACTGAAAAAAAAAGAATCAAATTGAATTGTTCATCATACTATTTCACATAATTTCAAAATAGATTTACAAACTCATTTTAATTTAAAGTCATTTCTTTTCTAGCGAAAAAAACATTAAATAATTAGTTGAAAAAATAAAAATGCAATATTTGTTAACTATATTGAGATAACAGGTCTTCCAAATTTGATAAGAACAAATAATTATACTGCAGATTTAATATTTTTCATAAAAAAAGTAAACGCTAATAAAGGTATTTTTATGGAGGAAAAAATATAAAATTTGTATGGTTGAATAAAACAACCGAACAAAACTTCAACAAGACTTTTTTCCCAGTGTTCTTTTTTCTCCTTCTCTTCTGCTTACCTTTGAGCACATTGCAGACAACAGAAGAATAAGTTAAGTTCTGTAGTGTATGTAAAAAAAAAATCTAAATCCGATCGTATATTAATGGAAGATTTCATAACAACAGCGCGAGCAGAATTAAGAAAATTTGATAATATTCTTAACAATGATATTGAAGAATTTAATACAAAATTAAATTCAACTCGAGAAGATGTTCATAATTATATTCAACGACAAATTCAATATTTGCTCAATTTTGAAAAAGAATATGAACAAGAATGTGATTATCTCGATGAAGAAAACAAAAAAACATGTAAAAATAATCGACAACAATTTGATAAATTATGTATATCAATAAATCAAAACGATAATAATTCAATAATAGTAGAAAAATTACTGCACGATTTTCAACAAACATTTCCTATGAGACCACTTATGTTGAAATCTATTCCTGAATATTATTTTAAAGATATCCATATAAATGATTTTATTCAAAAACGAAAAGTAGATCAAAACGAATTTGAAAACAACGTCTTAACATTACCAACACATGATTATAATTCATTGTCTACTATGACAAATGATGACATTTTAACTGAGAATATCAAATCAAATCAACATTTATATTTAAATGATCAATCCGAACTTTTATGGTAAAGTATCATTAAAATAAATATATCAATTGTTTTTTTTTCTTTCTTTCTTTCTTTCTTAATAGCTCATCTAATCAATCACCACCTATGAACGAACGTTCATTTATTCCTATTGAATCATCACCAACTGATGATAGACAAAGTTCTCAAATAGTATCTGGTTCAATAGGTTTTTCACACCATAAACAACTTGCTTCGCAGTGAATTTCTTATTTTCTTATTAAAAAAAATGTCTTCTAAATTGAATAATTTAGAAATAATGAAATTGGCATTGAACCACAATCTCGTTTAGTTTCAACTTGTTCAACCATAAATGAAGCTGATACAATGATTCATCTTTTATTTAAAATTCCTTATCAACATAATCGAAAACCATACTTAATAGCTTATCATGAAGATGAAAACTATTTAATCATTTATTCATTAATTTCTTGTCAATTAGAATGTTTATGCCTTAAATCTCGTCAAATCTCTCTTATTAATTTACCATCCAACGAACATTTATTGAATCTTGGTTATTCAACAAATTATCATTTATTCTACTTTAGCAGTCAAAAAACAAAGAATTTTGTATTATTTCGTTTAAATCAACAACAAATTGAATTTGAACAAGAAATTAATTTAATCAAAAACAATGATGAACTTATAAGTGTACATATGTATGAAAATTTGGTATTCTTTTTATATACATCCTCATCTATAATTATGCTTGGCAAATATGATATAGAAAAATCATCTTTTATGTCTCCATTTAGTTTTGAAAATAATCTTTATGATGATATAGAACAATCTAAATATGAAATAATTGATTTTGCAATTAATAATTTCTACATAAGTTTTTTAGTTCGTTTAAAAAATAAACGTAAGTTTATGATTATTATACATGATTCTGCAACTATGGATCGACTTCATTCGTTTGATTTAATTGACGCAATTAATCCATTAACAATTATTTCAACTGATAAGTAAACTGAAAATTTTCTTTTATATTCTTTTTAAAATTTGTTTTTATTTGTTGACAGAAAATCGAAATCGACGGCGACAACCACATGTAATGACCATATTGAATTATTATTATTTGTCAATGATCCAAAAAGTCATTTAATACATTGTTGTACTCATCAACAATATCTTATACCAATTCAAGTGAATGCCTTTGGGATTTGTCCATTAAACAATGGAAATCTAGCTTTAGTTGCAAGTAGAGACATTCGAGGATTAAAAGTTCAAGATTATCTTCAAGAAAATAATATTCATTTTGATTGAAAGAAAATGTTATTATTATTGTTTGTACAAAATAAATATTGCCAATAAAATTTAAATCATGTTTCAAAAAATCAATTATGTTTAATTTGTAGAAAATTATTGATCGTAGACTGGAATTTCAAAGCAGTTCAAAAATCGTTGTAATATCAATTCTCATTCAAGAATAATCATACACCACTTTGGAAACAAAAATTTACTTCGAAGATAAATTTTATCATAGTTACTATACATATTTTTTTCTATATTTTTTTAATATAAAATTCTGATTTTCAATAATAAACATTGGAATAATGAAATTTTCTAAGTTTTTTATCGATATGATTTTGATTAACAATAGTATTTTTATTTATGTTATCAGCAATATTATGTAGCTGTTCTCAGTGGAATATAAATCTATATAATGATTATATCATGGTAAAATGCTGTTGCGGTAAGTGTAGGCTTGGACGCATAAGTATTGATGAAGTAAAGATCATTACACCTATACGATCACATAATTTGTCTATCTATATCCTAATGTGCGCCTTCAAAATACACCATCGTATGTTGAGTCTGGGTGAATGAATAGAGGATTTCATCTACAGGGTGGCCCATAAGTTACCCGGCACTCTTTTATTGCGAATAACTTTTGATAGGAACAAGATATAGACCTGCGGTTTTCAACATTCAAAAGAGCGATGTTCGGATCATCGATTCATATAATATTCACTAAGACGAAAGACGCTTTTTCATACGAGCTTTTCGATCAACATTCTTTTTTTGTGTGTTTTGATAAATTTCCACAATAATTTCATCTCAAATTATGCCAAAATGTATTTCAAATCACCCATTTTTTACTATAGAATTACCACTTTATGCATTATTCTGTCGACCTCTTTTTTCAAGTGAAACTTCGAAAAATAGTGATCATTTTATAGCGAAAAATGAGTGATTTAAGCTACATTTTGGCGTAATTTGAGACGAGATTATTGTGAAAATTTATGAAAATACACAAAAAAAAAGAATACCAATTGAAAAGCTCCTATGAAAAAGCATCTTTCGTCTTAGTGAATAGTATATGAATCGATGGTCCGAACATCGCTCTTTTGAATGTTGAAAACCACAGGTCTATATCTTGTTCCTATCAAAAATTATTCGCAATAAAAGAGTGCCGGGTAACTTATGGCCCACACTATATATTCATACCCACATCAACACTCTCAAGATTTCGTTCTAGCCTAATATCTGAATCCGCGACTCAATTTCTATATCCTTTAGAAAGATGCATTCAAAACTGTACAAAGAACCACGTCGAAAACTTTCATCATTTAATAAGTCAAACAATCCGTATTACACTGATATGGAACAGTGGATTCACGGCTTCCCATACTTATATGACTTTATGGATTTCGGAACCCTTGCCAAAATAGGAGATCCGTACCGATGATCAGGCATACTGAGCGTTCGAATCAGCTGGTCTACGCTAAACTTGTCGTCATCAGGATGCAATTTAGAACGGCAAGGGCTCCGCTTGTTCACCTGTAAGTATTAGCTTTCTCTTCACTCACATACGCATCTCTATATTATGATTCTTCTCATTAAGATTACTACTGCGACTCTAACTAGTTGAACACCGATCTATATTCCCATTCCCAGAGAGTAACAGCTGGCTACTAATATTAAGCTGTCCAACAATGTGAAAAATAGCATCTTCATCTTTCCAGCTGATTGTTACACTTATGAATTTTTCAAAAAAATCTAATTGTTTAAGCTTAAAGTCGTCTGAGGGTGTGTGGTGTGGGTCAGAGACTTATTTTTACTCACACCCATACCCACACTCTTTTTTCACTTACTTCATTCAAGTTTTCAGTGTTTCACTGAAAACAAAATAAATAAATGGCTCCGAAGACTACCTTACATCATTATCTTGCTCTGACATCTTGCAAAAAACTAAACTACGTTCTGGCACGCAATACATTACTAAGTTTATCACTCTCACAATGACAAATGCAGGCATATGATGCCAAAGACTTCATCATAATAACATGCTTCCGCAATTTAAATCAACTGTCAGCCATCTTATATATGTCTCATCAAGTCTTTGAGAATCCCATGAGTCCAACCGCCGGATTGAGTTCCACAGATGTAAAATTTTCTTGAGTACACAACTCATTCATCATATTGAGACTTTACTAAACAACCCAAGATACACATTCATACACAACAGATAGAATTTTCTGAACTCAAAATCGTTCAGAATAGGACCACAGATAATACTATTCATCATAACAGCAATCGAAACGGAGATAACGCTACTAACCACTCTATTACAGATTTCAATGCCACAACTTCCACAAACCATGAAATTCTACAGATGAAAATTACCTCTATCAGTCGAAAACAGTCAACCAAAAACGTCCAACTGAAATTCTGCCAGAAAAATGCTCTCATATACTGGATTTGCTCCAAAATCACCACTTTTTTCTCAACAGTCTCGACTCAAACTCAATTCCATCCATAGCACATCAAATTTTGCATCTCATCCAATCGGTAAGAAGGTTAACACAAGTGTAGAAGCGAATTCTGGTTAGGTTTACTTCCGAAGACCTGTATATGGGCCCGTATTTGGGATGAAGCTTCCAGTTTTAGCCCTATGATCCCTATTAAAAATAGTACCATTTGATAGAGAATTAAATTCTGCACATTGTGCAAGTCATTAGAAAATTACTACACGTCGAGGAACGAATCGGAGCTGGAATTACTCGAATTCGGTGCTAACTTTACTTACATGGAAAAGAATTGAAGTTTTTCTAAATTTTTTTTTCCGTGGATCTTTTTTCAATAAAAGTGTTACACTAATTTGAAGCGTGTAATGTACTATCAAATGATTTAATGCTCAAACTTCTGCATATCATGGCTTTGAGAAATATTGAATTCAAATGCTAAAGTTTTGGTGCCATACGGTTCATCGTTGAGAGTGCAAAAAAAAGTGTAGGGAAACGATATAGATTTGTGGAAAATTTAATTGTTACCCCTGAAAAATCGAGCTTCCGCTGTTCACGGATTCAAGTTGTGTTTTGTTGAAAGGATTTCTCAATGTTTTGAAATAACTCCTTCTTATCTCAACCATATAATGAGGTTGTTTATGGATGAAGTTGCAAAAAAAAGTAGTGTGATCTATCGTGTCATTTACTTGACAAGTCAGGAGCAGCTGTTGATACTTGAATTGTAACCGTTTGACATCGTGAGGTAACAAGCTGGAGAAGTGTCTTACCGCCGTCCTCAGTAATAATGTTTATTAACCTACTTCACAGACAACGTATACTTACATGGGAAAGAACAGTAGAAATAAGATAAATGAGAAAGGAAGATAAGCAGGAAGTGATATCAATATTGACACAGATGGTGGGTTCAATGATGAAAAGTCAAGACTGAATGACAGGAGTTCGAGAAGCAGCTGAAGTTTCACGAAGTTTAATTGTGCTATTCAATATTTGAGTTGAGACATCATCGAAAGCCTTTGAATCAAGCATCGAAATTTTGAGCTACTTGTTTCAACTGCTAGGTCACTTCTCTTGAGTATTAGACAAAGTAGTTAATTGTAAGCTCAGTTAGTTAGGTTCCATAGTTATTTACGATGGACTGTACCGTTGTAAGACTAGATTTAATAGTATGTGTACGCTTCTTCTGAGCTTGAAATTCCTCACGAAATGTGATGAAGTATTCCTATAGCATTTAACCTTCTGAGTCTGTCATGATGTGAAACAAATAGGGTTCCTTTTCCGCTGAAATATATGTGTGTAAAATACGTGAAGTGTTCGTCTGATGTAATCGCTACTTGTAACACAGCAGCTGACTCAGTTATGCTTTATGTTTCTAATGAACGAAAAAAACTACTAACAACACGTTAAGCAAGAAAAAAAAAGGAAGTGAAAAGATAAAGCAGACATGTTTATTATCTTTCAGCCAGTAATTCCAGTAACAAATGTTAAAGAAGATAAATAATAATGGTGTCGAATGTCGTCACACTTGTCTGTAATCGCCCCTTCGTTATTACATATGTGCATTTATTTGAAAAGCTTCTTATATAAATATCAATATTACATTGTTTTTTTGCATTATTTAGTGTATATTTCAAATGAAATTTCTGCTAAAATTAGTACTGTATTGTCAGAACCTTTGATGCAACATTTACTCATACAGTATGCTACATTCTTGTTGAGTCAAGTCTATAAAAAGCTTCTAATAAATACTAAGAGTGTGACGACGATGAATAAGGTTTGAACTCATAAAGTATGCAGTAAAAACCATATTTCGATTTTGGCCACTAAATATGAGCGACATGCAGGTTTTATGAATAGAACAATAGTTTATTTGGTATATGTGATATGTGTTCATTCAAATATAAATCTCTTGTAGGATCAATCACTACATGTGTACGAAACAGATCAATTAAAATCTTTTTTTCTTTTGAATGATAATAAAAACATGTATAATATATCGGTAAAAGATTGATTGAAAGCTGATGACATACATATATTCTGGTCTTTGCGAATTCATCCATTTTGATATCGAGTTACTAAGGATTTGTCAAAGTTTATTTTTATGGCGTAGACTAGGAAAATCTATTATAGTTTATGATTTTCTGTATCTTCTAATAAATACTTTTACCTCACAGATATATTATCTAGATTAATATTTCTGCATAGTTTATTAACGGAAAACTGACATGAAATACGCACATAAATTATAGTTTGTTTCTGAATGTTTCCGTTCCAAATATTTGCTGATCGAGATATGAGAATAAATATTTATTATATATTGTAACAAAAAGTCATGCATTTTAGAGTATATAGCAATGACGTCATCACAACTGAACAAATAATGCCAGAAAAGTCTCAAATATAATAAATATAATCCTATGAGTCATTTTTAGCGGTGATGAAATCATCTGAATGATTATTTCAATTAATATGAAACAATATCTGCATTTTCTTTTGCCATGAAGAAAAAGAACACGACTTTCAATAACTATTTTGCAGGTCTCAGAGCAAGCTTTTCAATCTTCAACTAATAATGTTCGCAGAATTTTATTCATATCCAGGATTCAAAATAAAAGTATTTTTAATTTAGTCGTGTGTTACAAATAAATCAGTGGATAAGGTGAAGAGAAAAGGGAACCGTGTTAGTAACTAGGGGGAAATAGCAAACTTTTATATTTGAAGTTATTTTATGCTACTGTGACTACTTTGAGCAAAGCAGAAGTACTGTAAGTCGTTCAAGTTACTTGAAGCCATTTCAGAGTACATTAAGGTGCTTCAAAATTTCTCAATATAACTTCAAGCATACATCTTAGATATTACTCATGTCGTTTAAAACTCTCGAGAGGCACCAGTTAACTGTTCGGTTCATCATGAATCTTCTGCTGAATTTTTTGTGGATATGGAAATTTGTGAGTAGAAGAGTCTTACGAGAGTCCTATATAGGACGCCGTAGTTTTAGACCGTTGAAGGGATCCTGAAAAAAAAATTTGAAGCCTATATCTGGGGTACTTCAGTTAAACAGTCAAATAGTTGTACTTTTATATGATAACAATTTTATTCTTCATATGTAAAGTAATGAACAAAAATACATTGTTTTTGAAGTTCATAAATAAATTTTAAGAAAACAAAAGGACACCAGAGAGAAATTCACATTAACAAGTAGCACAAAAACAGATATATATGGTAGTTAGAAAGGTTTTTGGAGTTTCTCAGAGTTGAAGTTGAGGAAGTGAACATCTTCGGAGTCAAGCTTCAAGGTTAGAGTGTTTGACTGTACAGGACTCGAACCTTCATCTTCACAACCATACTTAAGCACCTTGACATACTTGAAATTACTTCAACATACTTTGAACTACTGTTGTACTTTGATGTATTCTTCGATTCGAAGTACACTGTTTTTCCTAGGTAAGCAACTGTATTCGCTCCTCAAAACTTTTTAAAACTGGTACTACACACGTCTTATACAAGCATGAAAGAGTGTACTAGGCTGAGTATCTTTTTTTTACGTAGCTGTCGGTACTTTAGATGTATTCAGGAACAGTTATGAATCAGAACCGTTCATACACGTATTTAAAGTGACTAGTTCTGTTATACATGCTCTTGTATCCTGTCTAAAACGTTTTCAAGCATAAAATGTCTTCTCTTATGTCTATTTCTTGTTCTTTCTTCATGCAAATTTTGTTTTTTCAATGAAACCTAGGACCATTCCGCCCATTTTGTAAAATTGTACGTCTACTACAGCTGCATCAATGATGTCAACACTATTTGTCGAAGCAGACAATGACGATGAGACATTTTTCTATTATTTAATGCTTACAATGCCAGTAGTTGCTCTTGCCGCTTACATCTACGATGCTTGTGCTTTTCTTTTTATGACTAATGTAACAGCTGGTCTACTTTCTTCTGTTTTATTTATATTTTATTTTCTACAATATTCCGTTACAATCAATTCCAAGTTAGCTTTAACAGTTTATCACGGTCTCATTTGGTTAATGGTGACGATTGGCGACACCCTATATGCATATTACTATTGGCGACAGAACAATCGAGTACAACAAATTAGATATGTGGGATATATCATCTTAGATTTCATATTTGTATTATCATTATGGATTTGTAAAATGATGGCTCTTTGTAAAACACATGATAAAGATTGTTGGTGTTGCAAACAAATATTTCATTGTTTGAATATTAATTGTAATGTCCAACTACATATCAAAGTACGTCAACGACAATTTTTCAGTTTTGTTTCACGCTTGGAAGCCATTTTAGCAACGTTGATACCAATATTTTTTAGCGATAAAATCGTTCGAACGACATCGGCAAATATTGGCTTTTTTATTCTATTTGATTTTTTCTACGAATCATATTATAAATTTCGTTCTATATGGATCAAACTCTGTTTATACATGTTTGTGAGTATTGTAACCGCATCTATAGCAACTGAATGGCTTTATTATGTGAAATTACAACTGATATACTCACAAGTCAGTGGTATTTTAGAACTCTTAGCTGCTTCCTGTTGTTGTACACTTATTATAATGCATTTTTTTCCTTGTCATTTTTATCCCAAATATAGACAAACTTAAAAGCAAAAGTTTCAAAAGACTTGCTTAGTTCTTGATCTATGGAAATACCGGATGGGCCTAAATATCAATCATTTCGGACAAAAGTTCAGAAGCGTCATCAGATGTAGTCTGAGCACGAGGATGAGTGAAAAAGTATTCTAACAACTATGAAACAATTCGCTCTTGCAAAAAGGTTTCGACAGATAGTCTTCCTATTTCAGCATTTTTCAATAGATAAAGTTCAAAAATAAGATACGAAGGTAGTTTACTATTTGTTGACAAGATTCTTCAGAAGAAGACTTTGCTACATCTAGTAAAGTGTCAAAAAAAGACTAGACATGTGCCTTAAACTGATGTCGTCGTTCATGTAATAATTTGATCAGTTCATTTCTTTTCTTTTCTTTGTCTGATTTTTGGGTGGTTTCTTAAGTTAAAGTGTGTAAGTCAACATTTTCCGTGATGCCTTTGTCTTGACTAATAGCTTATCTAAATGTCGGTTCATTCATGTTCGTATTTTGTAGCAGACATTGTTTACTTGTGAAATTTTATAAATGTACTGCTTCTTTTATAGTCGAAAAAGTTATGTTTAAAATTTTAAGACATAACTACTGTTGCAAGTGCAATATATGAGAATTTCTCTTACTGTTGTTTTGTTGTCGAAGAATCATTGTTTTCTGCGATGGCCTATTGTGCTCTCTGTTGTCGGATTGATCTTATAATTAAAATGCTGTGTAATAATTGATAAACATTGTTCGGAAATCCTTTAGAAAATAGAATTCCAGTTCTTGAAAGCTTCAAAAATTTCTCCCACATCTAATCAGTCGTTGTGTGAATAATTCTTTTATGAAACTGTTTAACTGTCGTTGATTGATTAAACTCATTTGATTTGAGACAAGGCAAATTATGATTATTTATGATCTGGTTCGACCTCAAATGAAATTCAACGAGAGATTTCTAAAGGATGCAGTTGTCTTTCTCTGCAATCTTTCTTACCAATTGAATAGCAGTGTTATTTCGAAAAAACAGAACTCGTTAACGAAGAGAACTCTCAATATCAATTCTATTGTTCGAATGACATGTTAAATCAGTATCAACCAATGAAAATGATCGATTAAGAGTGTGAAGTTAGTTTCGCTCTTGTGCCATATTCTATCAAAATCCAAGTCCACACCGAAAATGGTTGCCACTTTTCTTCGCCTCATGTGCAGAATTATATACATCAATTTTCTTATATAATAGACAAAGAAAATGAGTATATTATTCAAGTGAAACGCTTGGTAAATAATGTCAATAATAAAATTTACTTGAACTATGCCAAAACGAAAAAAGACAAAATCGAAATTGAAACTTCCTTTTTGTTCACTCATATAATTTGAATAAGAACTATCATACTGACGTCGCTGTTTGAAAAACGTCTCACAAGTATCTATGTCATAAGTAAGAGAACATCAGCATCATACAAAGATAATAATAGGACGACGAAGTTCATGTTTATGTTCGCTATCACGAATATTATACATTAAAATAGGATGTCCGCGACTTGGCCGAGATATTGCACATAAGAACCATAGCCCGTAGCGATGAGTGCCTCGCAAAATTCGCTTACTGATACAGCTTGAAGTCCACGACTTTTAAGAACATTTAATACAGCCATAGTAGGGGTGCGTAGTGTTGGATTGAGTGCTGCAGCTCGAGCGGTCAGAATGAAGATTTACGCCATCATGATGAGTGACTTAGTTGCAGTTTGTTGACAGAAAAATACTAACAGTTTCGCGTCACCTATAGCATCATTTCTACATATATCAAGTATGAGTCATCGATGAAAAAACTACTGCGTGAGAAAACTACCTTAAATGAACTGTAAATCGTCACTTTTCTTCCCAGCTATCGTACACAAAATGTACTAAAAGAGTTGTTTTGTTTTTGTTCATTATTGCGACTCATACAACTGTGCATGTTATCGAAAGAAGACAATCTTTCGTTTAATGTAAAATCAACGGCTCTTCACTCAAAAAACAGTAGCTAAACGTGAAGATAAGGAGCGAATTATTGATCTGTCTCGAAGTTCACCTTTTCTTCATGTTTACCTTATCGTTGAATTTGGTTTGATAGGCCTCATTCTTTTTTTATGAAGACTCATGACTAAACTAAACCAAACGGTAACATCAATTAGATTGCGGTCGACATTCTTTTTTTTTCGTGTGCATGTGAGCCTCAATGGGTCTCATCTATTCACTCACATCCATGGCCTGCACCGTCGAGGCTCTTTTGCTATGACTAGCTACCTGTTAAAAAATGACGGCTGCTACGTCATTAGAAGTAGCGACATATGACAACACGTATATTTTTCTTCTTTTATCTTTCACTTTAGATACCAAACTACTGTTTCAGTGGATTGTCGAATGTTAATAGTCTTTGTTGGATATTATTTACCGATGAAAATAAGCGATAAGAGACAGATAAGCTTAGTGCAGAAAAAAAACTGACGCTACTCGATAACGACATGTGTGCACGATGCACATTGTGAAAGGATGAAGTAACGAGAAAAACATCATAAAGAAACCTGCAGTTGGATAAAAGAGACAAGTGATATCATACCATTGACGCAAACAAGATCAAGCAAGACATGGAATCTTCGTATTCATTTGAAAATAATAACGCAACAGAGAAAGTTCATGCTATCGAGAACAATTGGGACAAAATCATTCCGATCGCATCTTATCTAAAGAAATCGAAGTATGGACTCAACAGATACATGCCACTGCTCTTCTTCATTAGTCCTTTTCATCTCATCGGTATCGGTCTCTTCGCCTCACTTTTACTACCGAAGATCATCATCGGTATTCTATCAACTTTCTTTTTCATTTATCCTCTCATCAAGCAGATACTGCGCTACTACAATTGGCTACCAACTCCTCATTCAAAAGAAATCATTCGCACAACGTACACTGCACGCTGTGATGGAGATTTCGTAGTTTTTCTTATCGGCACTCGACCAAATGGGGCAAATCCTTTCACAAAATCTTTTTTTGCCCTCGGAAATGCGTTTAGAAGCATGGTAGAAGAGTTGGAATCAGATCCAACATTAGGCTATATGGGGGGTGACCTCTATGTTGGAGCAAACGAACGTAAAAGTACAACATTGTACGTGCAGTACTGGCGCAATTATGAGTCACTCCAAAAATGGACACACAAAAAAATGGGTCTCCATTTCAAAACAATGATGGACTATATGAAGACAGATCGTTTGGAGGGTGTCAATGGAATATGGCATGAAACATACGTAGTAAGAGATGGTGAATACGAAGCTATCTACGGGAATATGCCACCCATGGGTCTTGCTTTGGCAACATTAGCTGTGCCTGAAACAAAAACGAATAATGGACAAGGAAGAATGCGACGGCGAAACAAGGAGCAACAAGCATAGACTGTCATGAGCTATAGTAGCAAACATTAGATATATGTGCTAAATGGACAAAAAAAAACATATAACAAAAAAATATTGATAAAATACTTTTTTTCTTTTAATTTATATGATATGTCCGAAACAAATACGTCTGTTCTAACTGAGAACGTGGATGTGAGTGAAGGAACGATGGATATTCTCACTCTATGTGTTTGATCGAGCAGACGTTGAAGCTTACATTTCTATGATTGCAAACAAGATATTTGCTCGTAGTCAATAATAATGAAAAACAATCAAGAATTTGTTTTTGCAAATTAACTCTGATGACTGTATTTTTATTCTGATGCCCAAAGACAGTTGAAATCATCAGTTTTTAATATAACTGATCAAAGAGAATAAATAATATAAGGACAATATTCATTGAATTTTCAGTGATATTTCTTCGATTCTTATTGAGCTCATATGAACTTGTCGAACATAGCTTAAAAAAGTCTATACACATCAATATTGATGAAACTTCCAGCGCCTTTGTATAAAAAAAAAGAGTGCTTTCGAATAATTAAGTTTATTTCATAGAGACGTTCGAAGTTGTTGTAAGCAGCAGCTAAATCAAGAGAATGAAATTAGAAATATTTCTTTTCTAGATTTCGCTTGATTTTTCGTGAAATGAATTACCTTTTATTTAGCCTCCATTTACTCTTAATTACTTCTAATTGATGATAAATATTTGTTACTGTTCTATCATTATCAAATGTTCGATCGAACATCGCTAGGTACAGTTGCCTAATCTTGTCAATCATACCAATTCAAGTCGGAAGTTCGCTTATTTGACGCACTGATATGGATTCATGATTCTTCTTCCTTTATTCGTTTTATTAATGCAAATACTTGTTTGCTGTCTTTATTAATTTATGTACGATCAACATTTGACAGATATCCATTAGTATACAACGGCCTAAAATCATGAAAACAGTAATTGTATGTATTGCGATGAGCATCTCATTAACTGTTGGATAGTACTTGTACTTGTCGACACATACAAGAAGCAGTAATGATATGGATGATTGGTTAAGGTTTCCGTAGTAATCATTGGACAAAGCCGAATGAAATATCTCCTTTTGTATATCTTAATAAAAAACATTGTTATATGACAACGATGAGATGTGAGTAGGTGTAGCTGTGTGTTTCGGTTTGCTTGAAAGGAAGGGCTACATCTGGATTCACACTCACACATCCGTGTATTGCTACCTTTGCTTGATATTGGCAACTTAATAAAATATTATTTTATTATCTACTACTGTCTTTGTTTCGTGCCATCTTGCCTCATATATTTTGTTGTTGGTGTGAAAACATGTAGTTTTATTTCTACTAAAATTAATGTTACAACCAGCAAATCAAAGCCGGCCAAACACAAATAATAAGGAAAGAACGAGAAAAAGGATAGAATCATTGTAAATTTCTCATAAATTGGAAATAGATAATTCGATGAAATAGGGCATTGATAGATTAGTAGCCATTTTTCATGTGATTTGTATACTAACTTTCTATTTGAAATCATGTGAAAAAGATAAAAATGTTAATTCGTTTTTCACATATATAGCAACAAATTTTCTTCGAGACGGATTGTCATATTTTTGTTTTATTTGATTATCGACCATATATTTTTGCTGCCGTGGAGAGTTTCATCCAAGTCATGGTCTTCCAATGTCTTGCGCTTGGATTGTTGTATTGATAAATAACGATTTCAGTTTTCTGATTATGTTCAGTTTTATTTGCTTTAAAATTGGTTTTATTTTTATATGATGTAGAAGCTTATCAACAAAGTATATGACTTGATGAGATCAAATTGTCGAAGAAGAAGAAATGCAGTTCCAACAATTAAGTGCATATTCATGTAAACAAATGCATCACCAAATCTATATATTTTTTAAAGAACTCAGCATATATCAAAATAGTTTTTAGTGTATAATAATCACATTTTCAGATTTCAATTCTCATAATGACACCCTTCTCTTATACATCCATAGTTCCAATCGTAAATACTATAGCCTATGAACGATTCTTAAATCGTTGACGATGTAAACATATCTTCATCAACGTTAGTTAATACTTCAAATTTGTAGAAAATCGTCTACGGACAGTGTAAGAGTATTCACTGTGCCCAAGTTTTATATTCTGAATTTCACGATCGATAATGTTTGAGAAATCACTGCGAAAAACAATAGTCAATTATTTTTCGACATTTTCAAGAAAATAATAGATAGAAACCAATTTGTTTCACATTTTTAGAGAAAAGTGACAGAGCTTTGACAAAGATCATATTGATTATAAATAATGATAGTGTGATTATCAAATATTCTATCGGGTAAGTATCCAATGTTGGATCACATTCAATTGAATTTATTTTGATAATCAGTTAAAAATGAACTTTAATTCGAATGAAGAGATGAAGACAAAACCGAGATACGAAATTTTTATAGGTCGAATTTTACGTTATGTACGAATGCATCCGTAGAGAAGAAAAAAAGACAACATAAAAACAAATGTGTTCGTCGAAAACTAATTGTTCTTGGTGAAGATGAGGTCTTTCTAGAGCCGTTCTGTAACACTCTTCTATTTGATAAATAGTTGAAAAAAAGATTTGTTCATATACATATTGATCGAGTATTTATTATTATTATTCGATGAACCAAATTATTTGCTTAGAAAAAACTTCTTAGTCAATATCAAAGAACAATTATGATTTATATGAAAAAATGAATATCAATCAATCACATATTTTTTTTGAGTATCAATATATTCAAATTACAGAATTTACATATTAATTATTCTAGAAATTCATTTCTTATTGACATGAAATATCTCTAAAATTATCATTGACTATTTGATATTTTTATCAAATCAATTACAATATCGATTACATAGGATCAAATGACAAAAAAACAAAAACTTAGTCATCGTTTTTTAATTTATGTGTTTTCATTAATCGGTCCCATATTGTTAACAAACTTCCATAATTCATTCGTGCATGTTGATGATGATAATCATGTTGTAATGTACCAGACAATAACCATGGAAAATAATATTGTGGACTTATATAAGGTAAATCATAACCACTATGGGCATTTATTGTTTGATAAACACGTATTGATAACCATAAACATAATGTAAATAAATGTTTTTCCTTAATTAGAAAAGGTCCAAGCCAAACACCGAGTTGATTTTGAAATACTGATTCTAATGGATTAGCTAAAACAGATACTAAACCTGTTGGTTGTTTAAAAATATGATGTTTTTTATGTATATATTTATATAACCAACGTGTATGAAACAAATAATGTGTCCAAAAAAATATAAAATCTTCTACTAATATACATACAATTAGTTGCCATAGAATTGTAAATAATGATGGAATTGATGAACGAACAGCAACATGACCATTTAAATTTAATAATGGATAAATTGCTGATAATGCAAAAATTAATGATATTTGATGTTTTATTGTTTCATTTTTAATTTCACGAATTATTTCTGGTTGAAAACGAAGTTTTGGTTTATGTTTTTGTATTCGATATTTATCGATAGCAGGTATATCATGATATTCAATATATATAAGACATAAATTATATAACCAAAATATTAATTCAAATGAAATATATATACATATAGTAAATGTTAACCATTCTGATGAATAAAAATATTTATCACATATGTAGGCGAAAAATGTTTTTTCGAACGATGAATCTTCAGGTGATATTGATGTTGTATTCATTTCTTAACTTATCAAAATGACCATGTAAGCGTTTCATACAAGATTATATATTTTTTTATCATTATAAACTTGTTTTTGCCTTTTCTTTTTTTTTTTTTTATCTTACTTCTTCTCTATTTACTTTATGATTTTAATACAAGTAAATGAAAGAGAATCTTATCTCTAAAGTTTGACATACATTCCTAGTAATGATCAACACTTACGAGAGAGTAACAATCTGCATCTTAGCTTTAGAAGGATTCATGAATCATGAAGCCAGGGGTATGGTCATTGGGCAATTGCCTATGGCTTTGTGAAATGATGTCAAATGCCCAATGCCAAAAAATTTTGATACACATATACGTTCTGACTATTATTTCCATTAAACCAATACTCACAATGGTATTTTTTTTGTCAAAATACTCGTTGTTCCATATAAATTCACTACTCGGTCTATTTGTGTTTATTTCTCGTTTTTGACCTAATATTTTCAAATATTTGAAAATTGAAGAGTACATTTGTCAAACAGTCCAAAAAAAGCTGATAGTGCAATTACTATGTGCTTAAAATATGAAAAACGGTGTAGTGGTTTTGTTCAATCTAATTTGGCATCCATTTCTTTATCATTTTTTATTTAATCCTCTAGAACTGTAAGAGAGAAAGGATTTATATATTCTCATAAGAAATGCTAGTGATCTATGATCGCTAATCGTGTATCAAAAATGTATGTCACTATCTGTGTGAGGAGCACAGTGAACAACCAGACGACAAAATCGACTTTCAAGATCGGAGCTTATGTAATAGCTAGCATTGCAGCTATTATGGTGTCGCATTTGAGTACATTTTGGACACTATTTTATACTGAGTGTCTACTAACAAGCAAATATCACAAAGTACATAAAACTGGTGAATATCATTAATAGGACCAGATAAATAAATTGTATGTTTTTAAATTGAGGATCTAATAATAATTATTAGTTATTATATAGCTAATTATACAGTGTTATGTATTCTCTATATATTACAATCCATTTGAACTTCTTGAAGTTCTTTAGAATAGTAAAAAAAAAATGACCATTGGCCCATAATACAGTTATTTTCTTGAATCATTCACAAACAAAAATCTTTCGCCTCTTTGTCTTTTTACAATGTCAAGCTTTGTATTAGATTCATTACTGAATAGAGATATAACATGAGAGTTTTATTTCATTTTTATGTACCGAGCACACTAATAAAACTCTCATTTCATATCTTTATTCAGTCATAAATTTGATACAAATTTTGTGAGCACAAAAATATAAAGGGGGAAAAAGGCTGTTGTCCGAATATTTCTATCAAAAAATTTAGGCTTTAAATAGAACTTCAGAAAGTATGAAATATTCGGAAACTCATTTTAATACGTTTCAGGACATATTACAGAATGATTTCAAACTTGACATATCATTTATAAAATTTTTTTATGATAAATTTGAACAATTGAATTTAATGAATTTCCCTCAATATTTGTTGACTTGAGTTTGGGCACTTTTTTTCCATCCTCATCTGTATATACATTTCCAAAATATTATCTTATGCATAAATAAAAAAGTGAAAAAAACGAACTGTGTCTTCTATGTAAGCATTTACCTAGCTAAACCTATTAATTGACCTTGAACGTTATTTGTGACTGATGTCGGTCAATCAAATCATAAATGACCGGTATTATAAAAAAAATGCAACTGTGGAATCCATTCCCATTAGACATTATATGACTTTTTAAAAACTTCAGATTATCAAGTATGTTTTAATTTGTTTCTCTTTATATGCAAAAACTGCAGTTCTTCTGAGCTGTATATCTCGCTCACTCACTAAGTTTTTTTATGATTTACTATTAAGAGAGTTTTTCCCAGTAATAAACTATTAAAACATATTTTTTCTTAAGAGATTTGACATATACGTATATGTGTGCTCCACTAGAACCAAACAGTTAAATTTTTCTCAAAAGTATTAAGACTTTACATTTAGATAATGCTCACATCAGAGACCGTCACAGGGCACTTTTTTTTGCCCTGCCCTGTCCTGTTGCCCTGTTTTACTTTGCCCTGTCCTGCCCTGGTTATAAGGCGCAAGAAAATTTTTTGCCCTGCCCTGCCCTGCCCTGCCCTGAGGACAGGGCAGGGCG
>CAJNOP010000069.1:743196-772554 GCA_905250075.1 Rotaria sp. Silwood1 | reverse complement strand
TTTTCATGATTTACAGTTTGAATACATATTCAGTTTGACACTAGCTATTTTCTATAAACTTAATTCATTTATAATATGTTTTATCAAATTTTCAAGTACTTTTTAAAGAATTTTTGTTATGCAAAGCTACAGATAGCTGATGTTCAAAAAAAGAAAACAAAAAGATCTCAAGAAAGAATGAGACAAATATCATTATCATGTTTACAACGTGATCAAGTTGAACGAAAGTCTTATCACGAATTAAAATATTCATTATTTTTGGAGAAAATGAATAGTCTACAGCTAAAGAATATTGAATAGAAATAGAACAATATACATGATGTATACGTCTACATACATCAAAGGATACAATTAATCTATCAAAATGCAATTAAAAAAAATGTGTTGTGCTGTTATGCCGCGGCATGAGAACGGCAGGGCGGCATAGCGGCTGAACGGCGGAGCGGTATGAGAACGGCAGAGAGGCATAGCGACAGAGCGGCATAGCGTCCGAGCAGCTGAACGGCAGAGTGGCCGGCCGACCGGCAAACATTTTGAAATGTTCCCTTAACAGTCATTCTAGTTTTTACTCTCAAGTAAGATTACAACACATCGGATAACAAACTACTCGATATGTAACAATATTAAAAGCTCTTACTGATCAACCAGTTCGTTTGAACTATTTATTGATTATTTCTCTGTATTCGCGATCCATCACAATCCTAAACTCGATTTTCGCTTCAGTTGATGTTCAGATGAACATATCACAATGATTAAATCTATTGATAAGTCCTCATAAAGAAGTTCTGGCTAGAAATATTATCGAAATTCGACATATTTGCTTACAATCATTACTAAATGGCGAATATTACCGTGCTATGGAGAGAATGAATCTGGCAAATACAACCTTTCGATCCCTTTTCATGAAAAAAAAGTTAGTTTGGAAACTGTCCATTACTTATGGTTTTCTGACTATATCACCGTTACATTGACACCTGCAGGTTTGTAACGTTATTATCCCATAATTTTAATAGAACCAGGTAGAAAATATTTAAATGAGACATGAAACAGAAAAAAAGTTAGCAAAATCTTAAAACTTGCGTTGATATTATTCTTGGACACATGGTCTTATAGTCAGATTCTCATTGTTGTCAAAATCTTTTTGATTTCCTTTATAGAGTTCCGTTCAATGTTATCATAGATGACACACGATGATCATGGCTCATCTCCAAAAGTAAGTTCAATAACATATTATGATTATGATAATGAACGTTTTCATAACACAAACAACTGGCCGATGTTTTTCATGTTTCTTTGTGAAAAAAACAACAGATTTAGTCTGCTAATTACTTCGTCATTTTCATCTCCGTTTTTATAAATATCATCTGTGAATTTCTCAAACTATATGTAATACATTCAACTTTTACTACAATCAATAATGTTTACTTGTGAAAACGATTCTTTTTGTTATTCTAACACTACTGAGTTGTAGTAATATTTGAAATTGGTAGATCGTTAGATGTGTTATTTTTCTTGACGATTTCAGAAAACTATGCTTTTGATTTATAAATTGGTGTTCTCTATATACTACACGCTTGTAAGGGAGAAAAGCAACGAACATATTTAAAAAAGAGTAACGTGAAGATAAAATTCATGCAACATATGAAAATTGTAAAAGCATATTTTAATTTCGGTCAATAATTAGTTTAAATAGGATATAAAGATCGATAGATAATCTATTCAAAATAATCAAATATTTGAACAATTGTCATTGAATTATCAGATTCAAAATTTGCACAATTTCGAATAAATGCAAATAATTCTTTAATTTTAACACCTACAATTAAATTCGTTTGTTTGTTGTCAGTCGGATTCTTATATTCATAGATAACATTAATACTCGCTTGTTGTTTTAACCATAGTAAACGTTGTGTATTATCATTATTGATTGAAAGTTCAACTTGAATTTGATCATCTTGATTCGAAATATAATGAAGATTGAATTTACCGATATGCATAGCTAATTTTTTTAATATAGACGTGAATATATGATGTCTTGGTACTCGAATGGCATAGCAATCTTTCTTTTTCAAAACTTGCACATTATCAATATGAGGATCGATGAATTCTTGAAAATTGAATACATTTTCATCAATTTCTGCTGTCTGTTCGAGAACCAATTGTTCATATTCGGGTGTAGTTCGAGGTGAGAAAAGTCGTACGAAGAATGAAAAAAATATTAGAGGTAAAAATGATATAGTCATAAAAATACCGACAAAAACATTCATTTGAAAACCAGCTGATCGAATAAGTGTTGTTTGTAGACCGTATTTTATAATTGATAATTTAGTTTCAACAAGAAACAATGACCAATAATGTACGAGAAATTTGACAAAAGGAAAATAATAGAATGGTGTATGATTTAAATATTGTCCAAATTGCATACAAATTCGAACAACTAACCATTCACATGGTCGAAAATAATTTGATTCTGGATTAGCAATAATTTTCTGATAATTTTCATTCCATTCTGTATTTATTATTTGATTTTCTTGTTCTGGTTTTCGAAAAACAATCATAATATCATCGGTTGGATCATCTTCTTGTTCATCATAAACAAATGTATCTTCAAAACCAACATGTCTTAAGCATGAACGCCATTGTTCAATTGTTCGAAATGCTCGAATTTCATTTATTTCCGATTCATAATCAACACCAGTGACAACATTAAATACCATATGTGCAACATCCAATAATGGAATCAATTCTTGTCGAGCATGATGTTCTCGAAAAAGGAAAAGACCATTCGGACGAAGTATACGATAGATCATTCGGAAAAATTGATCCAATTGTTCTTGTGGTAAATGATGTAAACCCATATAACAAACAACAAGATCAATTGATTCACTTGGAATTGGTACATCGGTAAGATTTCTGAAATCATATGGAATGAAAGTACCTATTGGAAAAAAACTATTTCGTTCGATAATGTCCGTTAGACGTTGTTTATCATTCAGAATAAATACTCGGCCATCGTTTATTTTTAATATTTGACGTAAATCGCTAATACATCGACCACCATCACCTATGCTTACAATATTATTGATCTAGAACAAAAAGAAAAGATGTTTAGAGTTTATGATCAATCCTCGTCTCATGATTTTTACCTTTCCACAGTAGCCTAAATGTTTGAAGATAGTGATTTGTTGTCTTATTTGATCTTTTGTTTGTATTCGTAATTGTACGATCTGCTTGACAAGTGCCCATAAACCTCGAATAAAAGCAAATTGTCTTGTTTTAAGAGCATGTTGTAAATCTCGATACACATCATGATCATTCTGATTGGCAGAATTTCGAACAGCACGATTAACATAATTAAAAATTACATAATCCGGTTCTGCATTGAATACAGTACGAAGAAATTTGCGAAACTTTTCTCTCATAACATCATTCAAGATTACATGACGAAATGAATGCATTCGTCGTTGTTCAACAATTGAAAATTGATTCGTAATCAAACCAATTTTTTTCATGGGTAATAAATGAATATTTTTTGGTTGATTTATAACAGTTTGTTGTTGATAATTTTCATACCAATCATTTGAAAAAAGTCCAATTGGATCATATATTAATTTTTTTTCGAAAAATTCATTGATCATTGGATATGCTTGAAACATTTGTTCAAATGTATAATGTTGACGATAAGGTAGATAAAATGTACCATGACAATCAAATGCTAATTGAATCAGTTTTTGATGCAACATATGTACTTGTTGATCACTGACTTCATTACATTTAATTCGAAAATAGAAAACAAATGCATAACAATCAGCATTTTTTGTATATGATAAAAATGTCGTTTGATCTTTTTTTACAAAACGTATTGTTAAATTCAATAGAAAAACATGACTATAGTTTTCTCGAATAATTATTTTTAATTGATCGTACCATTGTCGAAAAAATGATTTTGGAATAAAATATTCCTGTAATATAAATGTATCATCATATAATATCAATGGTTGATAAAGAAGAGCCATTGGTTTTGCTGATTCATACATGGTTGTATTACGATCAGTTGATAAAGATAAATCGAGAGGACGTGCAAAGATTTTTTCTAGTGCAAATCGAATTCGACGAAAAAGTCTTTGCTGTGCAAGATAAGTATAGATAAAATGTTGACGTGAATGCATAACACGTGCTTCTTCACATAGATCAGCGACTGTACCTGTTGTTGATAGTTGTCGACGAAAAATGAACATGAGAATATTATTTGGACGTACGAGATCGACACGTGCAATCTTTATTTCAATCGTTGCATCATTAAGATATTCTTCGTATAGAGTTGGAAATTGATCTGACTGAAAAAAAAATGCAGAAATAAAAATAAATTATTAACTGCATCGATTGTGTTCTATTATATGAAAAAAAAATTCAAGTATGATATTTCATACATTTTTCTATAAAGAACAAAGATTTATCTTTTGAATTCGTTTTTGAAGCAAAGTCTGTTTTATTAAATCAAAAAAAAAATACATCGAAATTCTACTAGCGAATTCTTTGTTCCTAACATTACATACTATCCTATGGCATTTCTTTCTAGAATAAGTTATCGATAAGTTTTTGTAGTAAAATTTTCCAGAGAAGTCAATAGATTCGAACAAGATGCTTTTCATCAATTATCTCTCATTTAGTTACTTTTTAATCCTCAATTCGAATGATATATATAGAAAAACTGAAAGGAATTGAAAACAAAAAATACATTTGAATTTTATTAGATATTTATTAGCAATGGTTTTCTTTATTCAAATATCACTTACTTGTAATCGAATGTATTCTAATGTCGTTTTTATATTTGGCACGGTCATTAATCGCAATCGAGTAATAATTCCAAAAAGGCCATATCCACCGATAATCAATGAAAATAACTCTTGATTTTTCTCTCGACTACATTCTTGTTCTTTTCCATTGACATCAATATATTCAATACTAATCACTGAATTAAACATAGCATCATCTGAAGTAATACCATGTGCATTAACTGATATGGTACCTGCTACACTAAACGTACAATAACTTTGCATTACTACTGGTGATCGACCATACGAATTGAGTTTATAAATAACATGTGTCCATGTTGCTCCAGCTTGAACTAAAACTTCTTGATTTGTTTCATCATATTCGACTTGATTCATATATTTTAGATCGCAAACATAATTTGTCGACGATCGTTTTCGAGATGGCAACGTTTGTCCTCCCATTGTATGAGCTTGTCCTCGTATAGATATGGTTTTATTTTCTGATCGAGCTTGATCAATCAAATATTGAATATCATTGACAGTACGAGGATAAAAAATGGACGATATACGAGTCTTATTCAAATGAGATACATCATCTAGATAGATATCGCTCGTAAAATCGATTTTATATTTCGGATCAGGATTTAACCATTTGTAAACTTTATAAAGACATATGATAATGAGACTCATTAGTATGAATGAACGATTTGTTACAATGTCGTATGATCGGATAATAATGTAAGGCAATAATCGAAAAGAAATATTTAAAACTAATAAAATTAACCATGAAAGTGGTGTTGGAATTGATGTCGATAGAATTGAAAATAAATTTTTTATTTGTGTCATAGATATTGATAGAATTTGTTTCGACCATCGATAGACTAAACGATTAGTCATGATTGTATAAATACCAAATAGAAAAAGAGTAGTAGATATTAGATAAAAAAATCGATAAGTTATTAGATCGTTTTGAATCTCTATCCAATATACATTCTTAGTTATTGTTCGATTCGTATATTGATTATTCTTATCATTCGGTTTCAATTGAAATGAATACAATTTTAAACCAATGACAAATAAATACAGATAGATTGGTATATCAATCAAAGTAGGACTTTTCATTAATGATTTCACTAGCTTTTGAACCATCAAAACACATTTGCGCAGGAAACTACAAAATTTCGGTATTCCTAACAAGCAGATAATAGCAATAGGCGTGATAAGTACTATATTTAATCGCCATAAATGATACGCATATAAAAAGTAATCGAAAATAATTGCAGCATTGAACTGAATCAATTTTTCAAATAAGTTATAAATCCAATCCGAAAGAAGAATAAAGAATAGTGCATATCGAATGTATTTGATATTCACTTGTTTTTTTACTTCATGCTGATTAGTAGTTTTCATGGTCAATATTTGTCCTTGATCAAAGCTTGACTAACAATATGTTTACGCTATTTTTTTCTTAAATATTAAAACAAATTATTTTATTGTAAAACGAACAAATACATGATTCGGAGAGCAACATAAGAAACAAGCATACATATAATGAAACAAATCACACGTGTTGTGTGCTTTCTCTTTTACGTCCTTCCTATCGTGGTGCCTTGCAAGAAGAGAGAAAAACTGAATCGTTCTCTTTTTTTTACTATTATGATTTGTTCTAATTAACAGTCAAAAAGGGTGCGTGAAAAAAAAATTCTTTCGTGAAACTTTCAAAACACATAGTAAGAACATTGTATATGCTCGTTAATAACCTCGTGTTTGCAGCATTGACGAGAGAATGGCAAAGACTCTCACTAGCATAAGTAGAGAAAGAAAATTTTACGTTTTTTTCTTTATACGTGTTTCAGCGAGCTATAGTTTATTTGTTGTCAACGTTGACATTCTGCATCACTACCGGATAGAGTTGCATGAGTGTTCGTTGCTCAAGATTTCTCTTCTATTCGATATGTACATTTCGAATGGGTTCAATTTACAATGACTTGTTTCAAAAATTGATATCGCAAAAATAACCAAGGTCGATGTTTGCGTTGAGCTTATGCGGCTGCTAATCACTCGTTTAATAGGGACAGGATTGCAATCATATAATATTTTGTCGTACACTGCAAAATATTTCTACTCAATGGCCGCATTTTAAGAAAGTAAAACTACCTCTTTTGCATGTAAAAAAGTCAAAATGTGTAACTGTCTCTGCAATACCTTCAAAATCTGATTTTCAAACATAAAAATTAAAGTTTTCCCGCCGTTTCTTCTAGACAGCGCGATCGATTGGGCTCCAACTTTTTACGGAGTATTTCGATCAAATTGAGGTGCGTGTTTTATTCTCTTGCAAATATTGCACCTGCGAAACTTTTCGGATTTTGTAAAATTAATACTATTCGAAAACAATAGCTTTCTCTAATGGTTTTTGATAGTGTCTTCAGTGTTTTGCTTCTCCCAAGTCTCGAAAACAACATTTTTCAAAAGAAAAAGAATGCATCTAGATTTGTTCCTAGTTGCCGCGGAAAAAGCTTCAGTGCAAAAAAATAAACGTAGGTTGGATGTTTCCTGAAGGGAGAAGGAAACTTCAGGTCATTTTTGGTCTTAGAGTTTCCAAGATCTGCAGGGTGAAAGCATTTCAGAGCTTTGAGTTTATGACAACTTTTAATCTACTTATTGAGATTCATCTACCCGGAAAGCATCAAAAACTTTTGCTAAGCCATTCTTAATAAAACCTCGGAAAGGGAGATGCCTCATATAGATGTAGTGCTTATGAAAAGGTCTTATTTCTTTATTTTTCATTCATTTGAATTAGAAATAACATTTATAACAAATTTGAACATTGAATTCAAAAGAACACAAGTCAGGATTTGAAAAGTGGAATTTCAAATAAGTACAAACACACTCGTTCAATACGAGTGCCACGGAAACATTATCAATTGAAAGTTAAAACTTGAAAATGGAATTCAACTTTCAAGTTTAACACAACTGTAGTATTCTAACTACAGGGCAACCAATAGTCATCATATTGTTTTGTTTTCTTGGTCAAACTATTTGACCATGAATTTCTTCTTTACAATGTTGTCCTTTCATTTAGCGTTCTGTTGAATTGAATTGCCCATTCTCCTCAATATGAAAGCATATACACTTGTTTCTGTTCACAATTATCTTATATTACTGTCACATTTTTCTCCCATGGAGATCACCAATGTGAAAAATCACAAATAAACAATATCACAGAAATAGAAAAAGTATGATGATTACTTTGTTATTTCATAATGCATCAACAAAATATCATTCTCTCTCTCTCTATTCAGATATCATTAGTTGAGAGATCTAATATGATTAATGTCTATGAATGAGAGTGCAAATGAGCGTAATAGAGAAATGAAGAAATCATAATAATTATTTTGTTCTGTTATAATACATTAATCAGATGTTACATCTTCAAAGCTACAATTTTATTATAGTCCAGGTGAAATCTAACGAGTGTCTGTATGACAAAGTGCAGATGAGTGTATTAGATAAATGGGATGATAGAAAGATTCATCATATTCATCTCGTGATGCATAAAAAACAATAATAGATTCTTTCGTCTTCGATACAATCGCCTCCAAAATCTGATGTGGTGAGTATCTACGTGAAAACTGTGAGCGGACATATTAGTGAAATGAAGTAAACATCATTATCATCATGTTGTTATTCTATTTAATATTCAAAACGTTTATTCTAAAAGCTCTAATTTTACTGTTCTGGAGACTGTTTGTATCGAGTGCCAACATAAAAGCCATGAAAAGAATGATGTTTACTTCATAACTTTGCAAGAAATTAAATAAGATTAGTATGCAAGTATTGGCTAAGTCAAGATAATATTTCTACAAAATGATGATGAGGGTAAGAAACTTTTCATTCATGATGGAAGCCATGTTATTAAATTTCATATTTTAATCTCACAGTAATGATTGTATTGAAATATATTCTCTAGACTAGGTTTAATGGGCAACACGAATATATATTATTTCTTTTCAAAACTATGCTCACATAGACAGTAGTAGAATGGAGAAGGTTGATGATACACAAATAGGAAGAACAATAGTCTCAACGTTGATGCGAAAGTTCTACAGTCACAAAAATGTTAGAATGAAGGACATCAGTAAATTGTTCTGTAACATTTTCAAATTTAGAAAAAAAAGTTTAGGTACAAGGACGAGTAATCTTTTTATTTATTTTCTTTATTTTATAATGTAAGAATGAGGCATATTGTTGTCGAAAGGAGAAATACTCGATGTATTTTGTAATAGTAGCTACCTACGCTTCTATAACAATTTCTGATATCACCAATTTTTTATCATTGCCAATGTTAGTCGGAAGAGTCAATTTTATTCTAAGAAAGAAGTTGCTAGAAATTATATTTTTTACATAAAAAAAGAAACACATTTAAATAAAAATTTCTTTGTTATAAACATCAAATTGAGATTTTTTTTTAAATCAAACTGTGTTTTGTTCGATCTCTTGTACGTTATATTGATTATTCTAATATCATACAAAAATCTTCGTTATAATGAACATATGTAAATATCTTAGTTGAAAACATTAAAAATGAGTAATGTTATAGGTAAGAAAAATCATCTTTGGATAAAAAAATTTCTGATTGTAGTTGCAACATAGTTTATCGATGTCTTTCGTTCTATTAATTTTGTGGTCTATTAAAAAGATTTCTAGTCAAGTATTTCAATATATTTTTTGTACTAAAAATTTTGCTTTTTCTAACAAAATATAAAACAATAAGATCTATCCGACATTCAATTGCAACGCTATCACAAAAACAAATTAGTAAAAAAATGATGCGCCATTCATTACGTTCTTCTTTTTCTTTCTCTATGAATACTCAATGCCACTAGCTCTTTCCGAGAAATTCATGGTCTGTTCTTTGTCTTTTGAGTTCAATTGCAAATAAGAGAGAAAAAGATAGATATTTTGACAGTTAAGGTAAAAAAAGAAAAAAAAAACATTGGCATATTATCATTTTATATTGCAGACGTTGCCGAAATAGAACAAAGACTTACTACTCATTTTCATCCACTGCTATGGCTGGACACATCGACAAAACTCTATTAGATACCGATCTACGATATCGTTTTGACTACGTATCAAAATTTCTCAATTTTACTGCGAATGATATTGCTATTCTTAATACTTTTTCTCAAATAGCTCATCCACTCATTCCGTCATGGGTCGAGGGTAGTTATCAAAAATTACTCGAATCTGACATAACTACACAGTATTTTCTTACAAAAAATTACGGCTTTGAAGGCACTATGACAACAGATGCGACACAAGTCACGGTAAAATCCGAGCAAATGATATTTCGTATAAATCATATGCGTAAATATTTATCACGAATTTTGCGTCAACGCATATGGAACGATGCATTTCTGGATTTTTTGTCAAATGTGGGTAAGATGCATACCAATATGGCAGGTGCACGCTCGATTAATGTCGACTATATTCATATAAATGCTTTATTCGGTCATCTTCAAAATGTTCTTATCGACGCTGTTTTAAGTAATGATGAGATTGATGCAGCAACGAAGAAAGCAACTCTGCTTGCACTTAACAAATTATTCTGGATTCAAAATGACTTGTTTGTCATGCATTACATTGCTGAATCAAAAAATGGACATTGACATAATCATCTACTAAAAATAACGAATAGAAAGACGAACTGCTTCTGTATTTCATTAACTCTGATGACTTTTTATTATACAATTGATTTAAAATTTCACTTGTCTGTTGTTCTATATGATCGATCATAGTTACATGTAAAAATAAATGGAAATAACCTTCGAAACTTTCTCCAAGCGTTATCATTATTGATGATAAAGATTTGAGTCTAAGAAAAATAACAACATCAAAAACAACCTGACGTATCACTAGTGTCAACCTCCTTACTTTGCCGTTTCTTTCAGATACTGATATATTTGATCTAAAACCTACACTAAACTTTGTAACTTAACTGACCATGATGCTATCCAGTCATTAAATATAAAGATCTTATCATCCAATAAACATAAGTTCTTGCCAAAATATTTCTGGATAAACCGTATAGTATTGAAGCAAAATTTAAGAACATAGAAAGGACGAAGTTGATCAATTGTACGGAATAGTTTCAAGAGATCATGTGACAACTTGAAGATTATCAATCTTGAATATATGCTATTCATGTACAAAATTGCTCATGACTAGTACAGGGCTAGAATTCAGTAGACACTCATTTGATGCAGAAACATTTTAGACGTTTTGACGACAAATCGGAGGATAGCTGTGATGACATTCTCCGTAGTAATGGTTATTGAGTTACTTCAGATATCTAGAATATAACTATTCCACATACATCAAACGCTTATATAGAAGAACAAGTGAGAATAGCAAGGAAAGAAAGATTAGTAGAAGATGCTATTAATGTTGGTCGACTTGTTTATTCAGATTAGACGCACTCTTTAGTGATTTTACGATATAGAGAAACTGGAAAAAAAGAAAAGAAACAAAATACGATATCAAGTCTGTCAAATGAACTCAATTAATTAATGAAGAAAATGAACTAATTGTTATTGAACAGTGGTATTTGTAATAATTATCTCAATTACATTTTTTCTCATTTGGACACTAGATCACTTGGACAGTCTGCATGTGAAGTATTCTCAGAACGATTTATGTATCCACTATTAAAAAAATATATATATATTAGTATTTCGTAACAAAAATTATTTTTGACACTAACAAGAGCACAGAACAGAGATTATTTTTTATAATAATAATCTATGCATTTATAATGCCATTTTATCGAAACCAAAAGAAAAGAAAAACTTAATGTTATACAGTTATTTATAGAAATACAATCAATCACATATTTTTGCATTAGACTATGATTTATAATATTATTTCATTGAGACACGAAAAATAAACATAGAACTTTTCTTATAATCAGACAAAAAAACCCATTAGCCACTTTAAAAAAGTTCTTACACATTGCGGTTTACATCAAGCCCTTCATAAGAAAATAGCTTGCGATACAGAAATGAAAGTCAAGTGCATAATTGATACCTATCCAAACAGACAAGAATTTCTACTGACGCTTTTAAACATAGCAATCGAAATTTTCATTCGAAAGTTTTTTACGTCGATTCTAAGAAACACCAAAACCAGTTAGTTTCATAATAAAAGATGCGTGAAATCGCTTAAAAAACTAACTCTTTCAGCTATAAAACTTCCAAAAAAAGTTTTCTCACAATTAACAAATCACTTTTATCTACAAAACACATTAAAATAATGTGAATAAAATTGCTGCACTTTTGCTAGATGTAAACGTGATCTTTTTCAAGATTTTCACGCATGTTTAATAATAAAAGTGGCTGATTTTTATGTGTCTTGGAATGGACATAAAAACGTTCAAACAGGAAGCATGATCAAGCGTTTCGACATATTTTTGAGAAATTCTTGTCTGCTTCAATAGAACGATTTGTTTTTCTTACTTCACAATCAAATTACGTTTACATATCATAGAATAATAAAAAGACGGGAAGCAAGAGAAAAACTTAGAATCACAACGCACGTATACTGTAGCAAACAACTTCTGTTCATAGTTTTCGATTGCCTATTACAGTACTTCATGTAAAAAAAACTTTGGCATCACTACCCCAACAAGCCAAAGATTGTAGTGAATCATTCTGATTTAGACTTCGTCAACTGGCAAACAATCATAGTTTTCTTGAGAATGAACTCTTCTCGAATTTTTCTAGGAATCGCAGCTATACTCGAACAATATTTGATACATAAAATCAGCAGTTCAATTTTGAATTATCAGAAGGCTGACGACAGAAAAGAAGCTTCTTTGTTGTATTCAACTACTGCATGTTAGTTGCCATCTATGCCTAAGTTATTTGTAAAAAATGCAGCAAGAGGTCCATGTAGAATTCCTCAGATGAACACATTCTTAAAAAATTGTTTAAAAGTGTTAAGATTTCTCGATGCAGTGGTTTTAACAATTTCCTAAGCGAGTTTAAACGTGTTAATTGAATATGAACTCAGTCAAAACAGTAGTTCTTTTTTTAAACCTACAGATGTCTCTCAGTTTTTCATTAGTTTTAACACGTTCAAAATTTCGGGTGCATGAAAACATGAAAAATTCAAATTTAAAAAATGCAGTATGTCTCAAAAGTTTTGCTTTTCAAATACAAATAACAGTGGTCTTTGATGCAATTAAAAGAAAACACATTTCTATGATAATTGTTGTGAATAGCTATGCAGTTATACACTGATATCATTTGTGATTGAGATGAATTTTGTGATAGATCGCACGTGCGAATATTTTCATTTTTTATTGTATTCTTTTCATAGTAGACAACAAAAATATGCTGACATCTAATGATCGTGATCATTTTACAGATTTGACTTTAAAAATTTCCAATATTATCAGAAATCTGGGTCATATCATACAGAAACAGAAACAATTGCATATCCCATTTATGAATGTTGAGAAAAGAAAATAAATGTGTTTCAACGGAGTCTTTTAGTCCAATCTCTGTTGATGCTTTGTTTCATCTCTTGATCAGATAGCACATATGTAGCATTAGTTAGTATAATGAAAAAGTTAGTTATTTCTAAATAATTTTAAAATTTTCACATTGTTATCGTGAGAAAATATTTCAGAGCTACAAAAAAAGTCAATTTTATTCAGTCGATGATGGTTGAATATAGTAAAACGTATGAAACGAAGAATATGTCTAGAAATTATCAAAAACGTAGTACACTATATGGATTGAGATATTAGCAGATGCAAAAGCGACGACATTGTTCTCATTTCGAATAGTAAAGCCAGAGAGCACAAATCATCGCTACAAAAGAGATCAAAAAGTAGATATTCAAGGCAATGTGGAAAACTAAAACGGATAAAAATGTCGTTACAATCAACGAAAAAGAAATAACGAACAGACGGATTATATTTGATGTATGTTTAATTACGACTGACATGAAGAGACCATTAATCGCTTGTGTCACAATCACAAGCCAGGTGTAAATGGAAAAACCTTCAAATGGATTGAGCTGATAAAATGATCGAGAGGCTAGCAAGGGTATTCCTACTGCTGGAATTGAATTCAGTAACGATCCATAAGTGTAGAGATAGATGTTCTGCAGATGAAGAGATTCTGTGTAAAACTTTTTCAGAATCCATTCATTATATACGCCAGCCACACCACTCAACGTGCAATAGAGAAGAACCATTGGAAGTCCCAATGGACGAATAAACATACTTGTCATAGTATTCGATGAGACGGTTGCAGAATTCGTAATGGTACCTTTAATGAAGAATAAACATATGAATGTTGTCGATGTTCGAAATATTTAGAAAGAAGTTCCTGAAAGTTAAGTCGACTTTCAAAGCTGACGCTCTATTTATGTTTACACAATACATATGAGTTCTAGAACATAAGCTCACTATCATTTAATCGAACCTTTATGCGATATTCTAGTTTGTATATCTACTCATAATGAATCTTGTGGGTTGACGCAATGATAAGTCTTAAAATTTTCCCTAATATACTACCATTTCTTCTTATTCAACTGAGAACTACTGTAGTTTGTGAGATATTTCTTGTCAGCTATAATACAAACACTTAATAGATACTTAACACAACACTTACAAAAAGTTTTAACAAGGTACTACATGTCAGAGTGCAGCAAGAATGTAGCAATCTCATAGGAAGTTAAGAAATAGGTATTACGATCTTCGTTTAAATTCAGATAAAGAATTGTATTCTGATTTCCAAGATACCTTGAATTACACTACTAAATAGAATAAACTAATGAGTATTTCGAATTTCTCTTTCTTATTACATTTGCAGTCAAGATTTTCTTGATAATGCTGTGAAGCGTACAATCGACTTAAGACTAACACCAATTATGTATGAAGCAAAAATTCTCTATATCTGAAACTCATACATTATTATATGTTTAATGTTGTCTACAAATAATTAATTTGAAAATTTATATTCATGACTGGTGGTTCAACAAAACGAGAATGTTGAAAGAGCGGAAACAAGCATAGACAATTCAAAGATAAATGGAGAATTTTCTTTTGTTGTATCCATGAACAAGAAGATTCCTTCGAAATAAAAGCAACTATCAGGACCACTTCTACTGTATGAAACTAAGAAACACGATAAAATCGTTTCAATCAAGCATGAAAGTCTTTTCTATATCGATCACAATGTTAGAGAGTACATAATGTATAGTAATCAACATGTCAAAATATTTCTCATGGTATATGAAGAAGTCACATAACAACAGAAAAATATTTGATATTTTGCTTCAGGTCTTCATATTGATCTTAACTTACAATAACACATTTTAACTAAATCATGTGAATTTAAAAAGTTGAAGAATGCTCGAGATAAAATTTCGACATTTCTCTTATGTTTTAATGGAAACGGCTGAAGAGGTTGAAGACACTTTTTTGGCTTTATACTGTAACACTCATCCGAAATCGTGTTTTAGCAAAAATTGAAGCAAGAAAAAATAGATAAAAACTGTTTCAAAATAATTGATTAAAAATTAAGTTTTGGCGAATAATCAATTTTAATCTAATTTTCATTCATATGTTATACATACATGAATATTATAAGGTCATTTTTAAAGAGAAAATAAAAGCAAGACTAGCTTATGATTGTAAGTTTTTCAAGGTTTTGTAAAACATGATGAATAATGATTGTTGAAGTATATAGCAAGAAAAGTTACATGATGAGTTCTTTCTCCATTGCATCCACCTATCAGATTGTGACAAACATGCACTAAACGCTAATTTACTACCACAGATAGTGACAGGCATTTTCAACATAACTCAATCTTCTATTTTATCACAGTTTTATTTGAATGTGACACGCCTTTCCCTTGACGATTGAAACCGTTTTTATTGTGTTTCATATTTTAATCTCGTAAGTTTGGGACGAAATGCTTTTTTCATCATCCGCATTGATTTTTATGGGTGTCTTAAAAAATTGCTTCTAATTTTGTAGCTTCGGAGTTTTTATTTTCGAGAATTTCCTCTCTAAATGTTCGTTTCTGAATTCTTAGACATATTATGATATTTTCTACTTCCAAAATGACATGAGTTGTAAATAAATACTACTACTACTACTTTTATTAGAAGACGAAGAGTGAACAGATAATGATGGCAACTTACGTTTTTACATGTAGTCTAGTTCCATCGGTGTGATCTTTGAATGAATAATAACGATTTGCATAGAAAAAAAGGTGCTAAATTTCGAAACGGTTCCTTACGATTTACGCTCTAAGAAGTCAATAGTTTGTAAAAAAAACTTGCTGAATACGTTTATTGAGTACCAAATCGATTGAACTAGATATCATTCTTAGAATATTAATCCATATACGCTGTTACAGTTTCAAGCGATTGTCAGGTGGGAAATATTTCAGAATTAGTCTTTATTCCATTTACTAAGAATAAGCCTATAGAAACACGTAGAACCTTATCACTCAATCTGATTCACAACAACGGGATGAATTTAAGCATTGATCCGACCTCATACGAGTTCATCTAATTAACGCGAATAATTACATCATAAACGTTACAAGACAATCGAAAATAAATGATGATCCGACATATACACGTATAAAGCAAAATAAAAAAGTAGGAAATTCTAATTCTCTGAGAAGATGGAAGATTTGTAAGTATTAAATGACAATCAGTTTGTAACTGTGTATAAAAGAACATTCTCACGATTAGCTACTAAAAAATCACGGGGCAAACTTTTTTTATCCTAAATGGGTGATGATCATTGAATATTGTTGATCAATTCGAAACTAAAAACAATTGTTTAACTATTCAAAAATATTCAATACTCGTATTAAATTGGCAAGAAATTTTGTTCGAGATGCTTTTGTATTTTGATCTTTTGATAGTTAGAAAAGAAACTATTGATATGAAATTTTGATGTATGGTCTTTTTGCTGATTACTCTGAGCGAGTAGGAATTCAGTAAGAATTATGAATGAAATCAACTACTGAAAACTCAACTTTTTTATCCATACATACACATACTCTTATGCATCGAGATTACAAAGTAGTACTATTTTGCTATTCATTTTCTCCTTTTTGTTCCTTGAGTATGCGATAACAGTATCTGTAGGATATAGTAGATTCTCAAAAACAAACAAGATGTCTAGATGAAAAATAGAACACTTCAGTGACGAGCTTCTTAGTTTCAAGATCACTAAATTAATCATACCTGGCTGCTGAAATCGCAATACCTTTGATGGTTCACCACATCGAAAGAACTTACGAAAGAATTGCTGAGTCCTTAGTCATGGTAGAAATATAGACTGAAAAGCTATTAAACAATTCAAGGATTGTGTTGGTAGATCTGTTCTAATACGAGAAAATACCTAAGCTGTAGAAAAGGCCACCGCAAAAAAGAAGTATTACGGCGAACCATTGCTGTTTCGAAAGTTTCTGTTTGATAATAATTCGATAGAGAACGGCCGTCGTGACAATCTTGAAGTTTGACAAAATTTGATAGGATGCTGGATCCATATAGAGTTGCATGTGGACAGCAAGGTTATTATTGATAAAATAGAGTAGGCCAGGTACTGAGTACGGTATAGAATGTCGAACCACAGATCCTCTCACGAAAAGTTTTGATCCAGACTGCTTTGGACTACAAAATAGAGCTATGAGAGAAAAGATGAGTTTGACAAGTTCGAGCACCAAATTCATCGTAGTGGATGAAAACATAATGCTACCATCACGTTCACAAAGGTGTACCAAGATTGAATAAGATCCATAGGCAACGATTTGAAAAATAACCATGGCTCGAAATGCCAATGAATGAGAAATATGTTCATCTGTTTCCTTCCGTGGTGATGAATCTTCATGTGTAGGTAGATGCCTTTCAACTTTAATTCCATCAAGATCAGTTAAAGACATGATGTTTGTAACCAAATTTATCAATAACTGCAAATAATGGTCTTATGCATTGCAAACGATCTTCTCAATAAATTAGAAATCCAACTTTGTATTTATCTAAAAAAGAAAATCATAGTGAAGGAAATAATTATATGAAATAAATATCAAGTAAATAAGGTACAAATATCTCTGAAAATACTAATTGATCAACCTCCAAGTGACAACATGAGCCAGTTTTAATTTTTCGATACAGTTGCTTGATGTCTAGCACACATCTCTTACGCTTGTAATTCTGTGTCCTAAATTTATTTTTCAGCATTTTGTATAACTACGAAGACAGTCCGACTATTCGTTGCAAGATGCATAAGAGAAAACAATAACTTATTTATATACACATGAATATATAAAAAGCTATGATTTGTTTGCTGAACTAAATTTGTATCTTCTGAGTAAATAATTTGAGTGCCAAGTAAACTTATTAAATACTCAATTAATTTTAATTGTCTTAGTAATAAGAATATTTACTCAGTTTGATAACTAATATATAAGTTATATATTATTGTATTTTGTTAATCAATTGATGTTATAGTTATAAAATAAATCTTAGAAGCAAAAATTATTATGGATCAGTAGTTTGTAATTTAAATAAGGTAAGATTATATATAAGATACAACAAAGATTTAGATGCTGATATTATGGAGTATGCATTCTTTTCTTTCTTGTTTTTTGTGTTGGTATTGACATAACGCCATCACATATGCATACTGAAGGTATACATGCGTATGTTGAAGAATAGAAAGTCCAAGCCGCACACCATCATCAGAAGCTGACAATGAAATGAACGTTGACCAGAACATTATTCAAGAACAGAAAGGCATTAGGTGTAAATCCTATTGAATAAAAGACAAAAACTTTATTAATACCATGGCTGCTTAATTAAATGTTTTATCTATAATTCATCTTTTTGCCTAACAAAATTTACATGTTTACTAATCTATTTACAATATTTTGTCTGCAAAATTTTTTCTCTTTTCATCTAGAATTTAAAAATAATGCATAGCAAATTATTTGTCATTTGGAGTTATTTTCAAGAAATTAATTATAAAAACTGAACTTTTTCAAATAATTTTTATTAAAAATTACTTTGTATCTAAATCGATGCCGATATAAAATGACTTTATTTGGATATACTATCATCTTTCACGATTAAGAGCCACTGAACAAAGTTTTGTGAGAATATAAGACTAATAAAAACTGAAAGGGTTGTTTATAGTGACGAGGTGAAAGAATTCACTGAAACATCATGGTCATTCCACTTTAAGCCTTCTAACCTCGTTTTCACACGGTTGCTTCAAGTGTCATCAATCCAACATTACTTGTCTCTAAAGTATTATATTTTTACTTTGGAAGGTTTCTTCAGAAACAAGGGTAAAACCGAATAGATATGTAGAAATCGAGATGAAGAATCGTACTTGTATACTGTTCAAGTTCAAAGTATGAATTCGGTAACCTACAATAGCACCATTCATCTTGAATCTCTGTATTTCGACAAGGCCATTTGTCGATAGGTTTCTTTTTGCTACGTTATTTTTTTACATTCGTTAGTCTAAAACGTTGTTCGCGTAGTGCATAACTTCAACGATCAGAAATTTGAAGTCATCAGTTCAAAAACTCATTATTTCCATCTAGCAGAGCACAGTCTAGAGTACAGGGAAACACATTTGTTTCCGTTCATAAATACTTAAAATCATATTATTTTTTATTGGTAATTTTGATGGCACTAATAAATGAAGAAAATTCTTTTATCTAGACTATTGATTCACTTGACTCATATAATAGAATAGCTTGATATACAGAAGATTGATGAAAACTAATTAAGTCTGCGATAATAGATGTATCTTTTGACAGAATAGTTGATTTTCTATTTATTATAGTTTTTTGCAGTTAAGCCTAAAGAAAACTACTCGATGTATAACATCATTGCGTAATGAAATGTGAATATTGTTGGTTTTTGACTAATTGATCTCGACTTTTTATCTAGAAAAAGTAGATAACTAAAGCTAATTTTATGGGCTATCTAATACACGTATTGTTATCCGAAAGGAATCCCTCTTCATGATAGTTTTATGTAACATGATGATGTTTTGTACGTTTTTCTTCATTTTCATATTTATAAAAGAACATTTTGAAACAATGATTTATGATGTAAGAAATAATTATAAGTTATGAGTATTGCATTTTTATTATTGATAATCAAGGCTTTGTCATTATGATTTCATGCATATGTTTTTCTTTCTTTTGTGAAACACAATAATGAATCAATGTTGACGCATATAGGGATAGTTGTAACAGTCTATGTATACTGTGATATTTCTGTCAACAAGCAAATTTTGTTCTTTTTCGGTTTTCGTAGCCCGGTATTTCAGATTTTAAACGAATTTTTATATTCTGAATGAGGTGGAAATCCGAAACTCCAAAAAAGAAGTTGTTTCTGCTTCCAATGCGGTATTTTGCCGATTGCTACTGAGCATGACACATTTTTTTGGCGCGCTACTTCTTACATCTCGTTTAAGGATCGTCATCAATATACTGAGAACCTTTCTATACAATGGAAACGGCTCCTTAGTGTTTCATATATTAGTCCGAAGGATTATGCTAAAAACTTTTTTTTTCTCTTTCTGAACTGTTGGCTGTACATACTAATAGACCAGATGCTTGGAACAGTAAATAATGTCTTTCTTCTATGTATCTCTTACACCGTTTGAAATTTGAATGTGAGTGTAGGTTGAAAAAAAGACAAGAATCCACATCTACATCTGAAATACTGGTAGAGACATTGTATTCCCAACTACGAAACTTATAATGTCTTGATCATGTGTCAAAAGCTATCCGACTTGTACGTAGCATGTAGATATCGAATCCCATATCTCATATATGATAGAAAGCGAACTTACTGTGCCAATGGGCATATCATCTTATGTGATATATATTTCCTTTTTCTGTATGTTCCCAGGTCGGACGATACGGTTACTTTACGGACCGTATTACGGCCGTATGAGTGGATGCAGTTTTACGGACCGTACTACAGTGACTTTTCACCGTATACGGTACCGTATTACTGTATCCACTCATACGGAGTAATATGGACTATTTACGGCCGTAAACTAGCCGTTTTTTCATCGTTTACTGTCCGAAAACGACCCCGTAACGGGTACCCGTTTTGATCGACCCGGGTTGCTATATAATCGATATTACGTAGTTTGCATCATCGCGCTACTTTTACGTTTATCTATGCATGATTGAGCCTCATTCTTTTTCTGTCGTAATGTACTGCTTATTTTGCATCATCATTCACTCATATATTTTATATATTGTCCTCAACATTTTATTCTTACGTTGCTGTGCTTGCCCTATGATCTTTCTTATCTGTGTTGGTTTTCCGGCTAGTGCACCATTGATATAATCATGCCCCAGATCCCCTCTCTCACGAAACTCCATCACATATATACATCTCCATGAGTCAAGACTCCTGCGTCAAGCATCTCGTGCTGATGACTCAAGGAATCCTGACTCAAAGGATATAACCGTATGATTAGGGGCGTAACCAGGAAAAATTCGTAGGGGGGGCTCAGCCCCCCTCCCCAACTGTAGACAACGAAACAACATAATTCTTTGTCTAGTTTTTTTTAGTTCGTATGACGTGTATAAAATTGAATAGCACATACGAAATCCTATTGAACGTGCTACAAAACGCATATTTACCTGTTACAAACACCCTTTTTCGAAACAATTTATCGAAAATATCGAGAATTTCTTTTGCTCCTACCCGTTACTTACTGTTTAGTGCATCACTACCTCCAAGAGACATATCTGGCGTCAAAATACAAGAAGAGTAAAATGTTTTATACCTTATAAACTGTTCCTCACCGTTCTTTTCTATACTATTGTTTGGACAATACCACGCAGTGAGAAATTTTGTTTCTTCTTAGACTCTAAAATTTCTGATGAGATAATAGCGGTATAAAAAGCATTGATTTATTATTTATTCAAGGAGAGCATGCCGCCGAAGGCGGCACCTTTTTGGAACGGAATAAAAACGGTTTGACTAAAATATTGTATAGTTCAATGAAATAAAAACTCACGCTTCTGGAGTGATAAGAACGAAATTATAGCACTCATATATGTTCAGCCACTAAAGTCCTCTACGCTTTCAATCGCTGTGTTAAAAGTGGAAGATAAACGCGAGGCGTATACAAAGCTTCCCATTGCCTAAGTCACACAGATAAACGAATCATATTTCAAATGCTAATTCCAAATGGAGAGAAGACTGATCAAAATGAAAACTAATGGGACAGACCTAAGTCGCGAAGCGAAAACTTCTTAAAAATGCAAGAAAAATGTGCATTAGAAATTCATTTTCTAAGGGATTTTCCTTCGAGTTCTGGACTTCTTATTGTTGATGATGCCTGCTGTTATGAATAAGCTGTATGTTGATTTCTATTATTACAGAAATCAAACGCAATTTTCTTTAATAAAAGGGGATAGAAATTTTTCTAGGAGGGGGGCAAAACCTTTCGTAGGGGGGGCTCAGCCCCCCCTTGCTCCCCTCTGGTTACGCTACTACGTATGATATAATGGCTGAAGGTCATGACAATCTGTTCTCTCCTTCACCTCATCTCTTTTCTTTTTATCCTCTCTTATTCTACTTTCGTATATAAGCGTATGCTTTGTATATAAACGATACGATTGTATGATATGAAGGAATAGAATAAAGTGTAACTTCATCCACACTAGCATCCTTTCTATGAGAAATTGTTACACTTTCTTAACAGAGAATAATAGTCTATATGAGCGTGTCATTCATCTTTACATCGCCTGTCGATCCAAAGCATCGAATCTGATGAAAACAACACTTGGTACCTGACTCACTTTAGTCGATATTAGTAATAAAGATTGAGCATGAAAATGAAATAGGAATAGTCAATTTTTCATCGAACAGCAATCGACAACATGCATAGGTTCATTTGTGAGTACTTGCATTAACAAGTAAAGTATAAACCTGCTCTAATTTTGAATGATTATGGAAGCTCTACATCAATCTCATGGATGATGGATAGCCGATAAGCAACATATTATTAATTTTTTTTGTCGATTGAGGAAAAGTTTGGCATCCAACAGCTCTGTCGATAAATTATAGTTCATCCGAAATTAACATTCTATTAAAGCACGCAACTTAAGAACAACTGGAAAATGAAAAAACACACTAACGCAAGATGCATCAAACATAGAGGGATGAAATATTTGCTTATCGCTTATACGATTAGCTCTAGTCAAAGTAACGACAAAACGTTGTAAAATCTCAAATAATGCGCAAGCGCCAATTTTTCATCGTGCTTGGCTGACCTATTCATTATAGGAATAAGTGCAACTTCAAACGCCTCTACTCTGTTCTTGTCACTAAGATGTTTTCAGCTGCAACAAAAGCAAATATGCTCTATCACGTCCACATAACCAATTCTACGAAATATGAGCACTTCATTACCGAACTACAAGAAAAACATCTTCCAGAAGCAAATGAAATCATTTAACAGACCAGGTAATCTTCAGACAAGATTTGATTAGATTTTTCAATCCAGAAGTGCATGGACAATAAGAATTTTTTCTTATTTGCCAGTAGCTCGTATGGATGAAAAAAAAACATTACTAGTCGAAAAAATACTGAAAAATGATCATTCAGTATTACTTGTTTTATGGAGAAATTTGCTTGATACAATGAAAATAATGAATAATTCATGTTTGCTATGAATTTAGCGTAAAAAAACCATAATTGATGAGAACCTCTTACTTTATTCGTAGTAGTAACGAGTGAAGTACACTTTTTCTCTTCCAGGCCTGCCACCACCTACTTGCGACATTGAAAATACTTAATATTCAAGCATCCCAAGTAAAAATATCTGACACGAAAAAAAACTAGAAATCAAAAGAAAAATTTCGAAACTCACCAAACACAATTTATCTGTAAACCCAAAACTAATCTAAACTTTGGAAGATTTGTACTTTTTGCTTTGTTGTAATATCAAAATATATTTGTTTTTATATAAGACGAATGCATTATGTTAAATACGACGTAATCACTTCAGCATACAAAATTATGTGAAGAATTCGTATTGTTTCCGATAGCTATATTTATTTGGAACCGTTTTGCTAAATTTTGTACAGAAGTACAAAAAAACCAAGTGAAGTCAATGCATTTCCTCTTCGACATATTAAAAATTTTTATTTTGGTTGCTCCTTAACTGTAATAAAATATTTTCTCCATCATCAAGTTGTCGTTTATTTTCTACGAGTGCTTAGTCTCACAAGCAAAAACCGTACTTTCAACTCTCAGTTTATTACCTCTAATCTTTAGATCCTATTAACATTCCTGAAGCTATATCAAGATATTCTTGTAATAAAAACTTGAGCATCTAGTATAAATTTTTTCTATATTAATAACAACTTGTACTTTGTCCAAGGTACAAAAGAAAAAGAAATCTAGAAATGTATTTATCTCTTAAATTTCAATGTATCAGTACTTCACTCTAAAGTTAGACATGAAAAATATTTGAAAAACTTACAATGACGTTTGTTAGAAAGTACAGAAAGAAGAATGTGTTTATTACTATAGTGAATCGGATAGACCAATTTCTTGCATCGAGTCTCGCACGCACCTCTTGCTGCATTGCTTATCAATAACTTGAGTGTATACGGTACCCAATACGCAGTGGTTGAATACAACAGTGAAGGCTGTTCTGTGTCTTCAGTATTTTAGTAATTCAAAACTAAACCGATTATTTTATTAATCAAATATTGATTGAGTGTCGTTGCAATACATAAAGAAATTTGAGACGATTTCATTCTCTACTTCTTTCGTTTTCAAGACAGCTATGATTGTTCATCAGTTGACGAACACTAAATGACAGTGATTCACTCATTAAAGAAATTCATTTCATATTCATTAGATATTCTTTTCTTTCAGCTTTCATATGTTTGGCAGGAAAAGAAAATATCCCGTAATTTCAGATTCACCGATCCGCTGAAACGAAATGAAATGACTTGCAGTATTTACCTGAAAAATTCTAATAATCTTTTATCACTAATGAAAACTAAGCATTAGAATAGCTTATATTGTAATCATGATATGGTTTTGTAAATTATTTGCTATCAATTGTGCCTAGACACGTGATGAACGAGAACGTTCGACTTTGGTTACGCAGTTTGATTTCGGATTCTGTCTTGAATCTAATCATTTTAAGCTAATTAATAAACATCAACAGAAAGAAACCAATGAAAAACGACTTCAAAGCTGGCTATGGTAAATCTATACGCAGCAAAATAAATGATTCAAAAGTCAAAGATCTGCAGATATCTTAAGAAAAGTTAACAATGTTCAGAAATATGCGAACTCAAATGCGAGTCGCTCTTTCCGAATTCTAAGTCAGAGTTCAGATTCAGTGCATACCTAATCACAACACAGTCACATTCAGAATAATTCAAAAATCTTATTCTTTCTTTCACACTATGAAATAAGCCTAGCAAAAAGTAAACTAAGTATGGAGACATGACTATCGTTGACACGCCACATATATCAAAGTCCAACAAAGAGCTTTGCTTGAACAATACAATAGTGAGTCATGCACTGTTCGTTGCGAATATTCCTAATGAATATCATGTATGGTTTTGTTCATCAACATGAGTGATAATTTGTTCAAAAGCATAAGGCTGAATCTGATTGTTGATTGTTATATGAGCACTGAGTACAAAAAAATGCTCACACCTACCCATTTAACACCAAGTGCGAACCCGAACTCGAATGTTCGGGTTCGTTGAATATCTAGCAGTGATTGATAGCTATAACAATTACCTAAACATATTATAATTAACACATAAGGTTGTGTATTATGATAAAATCTGAAATTAGAAGATATTTTCTTTTCTTGTCAAACACACGGAAACTGAAAGGAAAGATATATAATGAAGGTGCAATATATTTCTTTGATTAGTAAATCATTCTCTGATTTAGAATTCGTCAACCGATGAACAATCATAGTTTTCTTAAAAATGAAAGAAGTAGAGAATGAGCTCTTCTCGAATTTCTCTATGAATTGAAGCTAAACACTCGAACAATATTTGATCAATAAAATCAGTATCTCAGTTTTGAATTACCAGAACGCTTAGAACACAGAGGAACCTTCTTTGTTATTGTATGCAGTTATAACATATTAACTGTTATATTCGATCACGTTATTTCTAAGCGATTAAGCAACGATACGTGCAAGACTCTCTTGGCAGACATAGTCCTAAAATAACTGTTTAAACGTGTTAAAATGGAATATGAACTCATCCAGTCAAAACTCAAAAACGCAAGATCAAAAGTACAGTGTATGTCAATTGGTTTGCTTTTTCACACACAAATAAATATGATTTTTGGTGTAATTAAAAGAAAATACATTTCTGTGATAACTGTTGGGAATAACTATTCAGTTATACACGTTCCATGTGAAAATTTAAGCGAAAAAGCTAGCTTAACACATTCACCCCGATTCAAATTCCATAGAAACTAACATCTTTAAATATGTTTTATTAGAAAACAAAATATACCACAAGATACAGCATGAAAAGCTCTACAATCTACATCATGAAACTTATTTCAATTGTGTGCTTTTTGTTTTCAAAATAAACTAAAATTGTGTGTGACCAATGTTTGAGGTTGCGAAAATTGATTGCACAGAATTTTGCTTTTTTCGAAAACAAAAAATGAACTTTACGATGTAGATTGTAGAGCGTTTCACACTGCATCTTGTGTTATATTTTGTTTTTTCTTACGAAATAATATTAGGTGATAAAAAGATGAAACAAAAAAAACGAAATTTAACATTCGTGCAAAAAAAATGATCGTTTCGCAACTTCGAAAACTAGTTATGCACAGTTTTACTTTCTTTGAAAACAAAAATTAAACAATTAAAATAAGCTTTACTATGGAGATTGTAGAGCTTTTCACGCTGAATCTTATGGTATATGTTACTTTTTTTAATAAAACATATTTAAAGATTAAAATATGAAATGCAAAGTGGGTCCCACCGATGGGACCCATCGGGTCGAATGTGTTAAAGTAGCTTAAATTTTAGCTTAGAAAGCGCTTCTAAGCACTGGATTTCAACGATCAGACATCTATTGATGATCGACTCCAATACGCATCATACCATGTTCATATATGCGGTATCGCCTAAACGTTATAGTCTATAACGTTTAGGCGGTACCGTATATATGAACATGGTATGATGAGAAGTGGCGTCAATTGCTATCAACGATTCTAACGTCATTGAATATTGTTCGAAAAAAAAACTATTTATTAGATGAAATAAATAGAAATATTTAGTATACACATGCATAGTTTCTCTTCATTCTATTGACCTTATAAAGTATGAAAATAATGCTGAAAAAAGTGTTGAGTTTTTGGATATTCTTCGTTATATTTACGGTCAATAATTGAAACAAAGTGTTGTGTAGTATACCTGTATGTTAATAACATCTGACGCATATTTAAATATTATAAATAATGTGAATATGAAGGAATCAACATCGTTGATGAAAACATGCATAAAATAAACGGAATAATTAAAAGAAAAATCAAGCATTAATTCAATTGAATGACTCCATTGCCTTCCAGACATGATATTAGTTGACATTTTTAACATAGAAGACAAAATAACATTTTTCATATCAGATGAAACATCTATTAGCAAAACAGTTAACTTAATTCAATAATCTACTAACCTCAGAAGTTATAAGTCCAACTAAATTTTCAAAGATCTCAAGCTTAAAAAAATAATTCATTTCCTTATCTGTGCATTCATATGTTCGATCATATAATGAGATGTAAATTATTTTTTTCTACTATGAATGACAAGTTCTAATTTCAGTTTTGTTAAAATCATTAAAGTTATATCATAAAAATTAATTTTTAAAATAAATCAACAGTAATAACTATCTACTGCCCTACATGCATATAGTACATGTCGTGCATAATGTTGAGTTCGATCAAACTTAGAATGTTGAAATGATATTGATCGAAGAAAGTCAGCCAAACACAAAAGATCATGCACACACTACAAAAATTAATGTTGAATTAAGCAACTTGATTGGTTTAAAAATTAAAACAGACTTAAGTCGGTTTCACGAAGCGATTTTATTTTATGTACCAATCAAATTATAGCTTGATTGAGGATAACAGAAGAGTGAGATATATATGAATAGATAGGTGAATGAAATTGATGTTGCTGGAAAATTCGTTGTTTTCTATTTTTTTTCATGCTAATATAGAGGATATGCTGATTTACAATTAGTAGATTAACTATTATAACCAGTGAACAATATTTGCATCAAAGAACGGGAAAGAACGCGTTCCGTAAAATTAAAAGCCTTTTTTTTAAGAAAAGAAGACGTTCCAACAAAAGTGGAAAGCGTTCCAAAATGGAACCATTAAGAAAACATTCCATGTTTTTTAGAATGCGTTCTTAACTGTTCCAGCTTTTTTTGGAACGTTTTCTTTTCTCAAAAAAAACTAACTGTTTTTGGAACGCATTCTTGGTCGTTAGTGCCTGAATTTAGATTCACTATAAGAGTTCTCGAAGAGAAGTTCAGACATAATTTTTTGAAAGATCAATTCTGGTGCAACTCGACGAGCTCTGTCCAATGGCGCGCTCTAATTTTTCGTAGCTCAAACTGTTATTAAAAAAATTTTTTTGGAATCAGGACTACCAGTTGTAAAGTATGACTAATTGAAGGTTTCATCATTTTTGGCACCAGTTTCAGGGTGTCGTACTTTAGAGCTGTCATTTTGGAATCAAAAGTGACGTTAAATTCAGATGAAAGCGTTCATCAGTCAAAAGAATCCATTCTCAGGTGTTTCTCAAGAAAATGTTAAAAAAAGCGGTCTCATTTCGATGGAATCCTATCTTGACTGTTTCGAAATAGAATGAACAGAGACACGTTCTATTGGCTCATGGAACGGTTCAGAACGCTTTCTATCCAGCTAGAGAACGATTTTTGAACTGAGAAGAAAGCGTTTCGTACTAGTGTGGAACAGTAAAGAATGAGTTCCTTTAGACTCAGAACTTTTCTTTTTGTTTGTGAAAACGTTCGCTAAGCTGTAGAACACATTCTTCATGTAAAATACAAGTCTCTGCATTTTTATGAATGCATTCTCTTCTGTTATTTTTAGAAATATTTTTCACTGGGTAGTATGCATGGGTACCAATTTAAAACAGGAATAAAACTGTCTTATTTCTCTAGTGTGTACATAGCCTAAGCATAAGGAATGAATGATGTGCACTTCACATAGAAGCTCTAAACCAATCAATTTTTGAATCCTCATTTAACCACCATCCAATTATTTTCTGTTCTTTCATTTTGATCAATGGTTGGATGACAATGTATTTATAATTTCAAATAAAAGAAACTTTTACCAAATTGCTACCAAAAAGATTAATATTTTAGTTTTTTAAGGTATAGAATATTAAAAGGATCCATTCTCTTGCAACTATTCCATAATTTCAAGTATGACACACATTTTGAGAGA
>CAJNOP010000069.1:690564-743186 GCA_905250075.1 Rotaria sp. Silwood1 | reverse complement strand
ACGATGTTAACTAATTGTGAACATAAATAGAATATTATTCGAAAGCATCGGTAAAACTTTTATATGGTTAACATCTAAGTATTAAAAAGATACATCACGTTTCACTTAGACATATTCCATCTTAGACACCAGATTTACTAAAGATTAACAATCGTTGCGATACAATCTATTTTAGTATTAAATTCTTGTCTCAGCATAGATCGCAAGTTTAAAGTCTATACCCTCCTTTGCTGAAAAATGATCAGTTTCCGTCGATACTATGAAAACCAGAATAATCTATGGAAGAATAGTCCTGATTTTCATAAATGGCATAACTTTTTATTAGGTGCTTCCTTTTCTGCCAACATGTCGAATGATTTCTCTCATGATCTATTTAAAAAAAATGCAGTTTTCAGAGAAAACAGCAAAACTTGCTCGGTTACGTGTGAATGTGAGTGTTGTTATTCTCCTTTCTCACAATCCACACCCGTTTGATATAATATGAGCTGACATTATTTTAAAAATTTATGAAAATTACAAAAAAGAAGTATTAGTCGAAAAGCTCTTCTGAACTAATGACTTGTATACAGATAGACATCTTGAACATCGCGGTTTCGAGTGATGACAGTAACGAACCTTTATATTTTACTCAAAAAAAGTTATTCAAAATTGTCAACCTATCATATCTTTGAAAATGAGCATTAGTATTCAACAAAATTAAGTCTGATCTGGTTTATAACGTTTGATTAAGAAATCATCATAACATTGAACCTGATAATTGAAGACAATAAATAAACATTGAATGAGAGATGATTGACATGTATTGAAATACAAAAAAAAAATCAATCCACAATTAATCGTCCGCTACTTTATTCAATAACTTCAATCTATTTTCATACCATGCCAGTTCATCTTTAAAATGAAGTCTTTCACAAAGATCTGAAATTTTTGTATACATTTGTATGACATTGAAATGTTTCTTCTCTTTTCCCATTGCTGAATACATTTTTCTTAAACACACTGGACATAAATACAACGGTTGTCCATCCATTTCTTCTTCACTGTTTGCTCCGTTCATCAAACATAAATAATAGATACAATGTTCGACGCCAAATAAATGTATGACTTCATGGACAAACACACTTATAGCTCGTTTGAGTATCAATATTCGTTCTTGATCCGTGCAAGGTCCAGCTGTTGCAGTATCTGGAAACGAAGGATCTAATCGAGAAAATGAATAAATGCCAATACCATCGTCGATTGATGCTAAACCATAGACAAAATTCCAGCCAGATCCTGGATAAATATCAGCCATAGTAACACCAATACAAAATAATTCTCGACGATCATGTTTTCTTTCTCGTCGTTTCATTTTTTTTAAATGACCAATTATAAAACTCGTTAAATATTGTGGTTGTTTTGTATATTGATTGATACGCTTTCCATTTTGAAGATGTTTTGAGAAATCAGTAAAATCTATTTGAGGTAAAATTTCCAATTCACATCCAGGAAAGAAAGGACGTGAAAAGTCACATATGATTTCCAATGAAGGTGCCCTAGAAATAGTAATGTCATAGTCTTTACCAATATCTATTAGAAAACTATATAGCCAGTTAACTAAGCTCTTCCAAAATGAACTCGTATGTTTCCTTCAGAATTACGCTTATTCGAAAGCTAAAATCAAGAGAAAAATCACGTATAAGCACTGAAAAACGAAATTTTTTGTTCTGCTAATCAGCTATTCCAATCTTTAAAATTTCATGTCGCCTTACCTTGGATGATCGAACGACCCAATTGGTTGTATATAGATTGTTCTAAAACTGAGAGGGATAGAAAGACAGAAACTGCTGGCCGAATATTCTTCCACTACGGCTTTACCTTGAATGTGGCACTGTTCGTTTTGTTCGCTCAAATTGTTGCACAGTTTGACCTTGCTCTGCATGTATAGTAACCCAATCCCCTTCGTTCGGTATTGGAAATGGTAAAAAACATTCATCAATGCCAATAGTGACTGCTCGGCGAATATCATCAGTCAGCTGAAAATTATCAAAATAAAGAATAACATATATTTAATGTTTCGGCATTTTTATGGTTCGAAAAGGATGCTATACTAGAAATTTGCTCAAAATCTACGTTGAAAAATATAATTTCTATCAGATACTTACTTGGTAAGTGTCACCAAGAGCTTTAGCTCTCTGTTGATCCGTTGCTGGAGAATATACACTATTGGAAGAAGCACACATATTTTCTGAAAAGTAGTAAAAAAATGTCGCATCGTGTATTTCTCATTCGATTATATACTCAAGTTATTGCATAAGAATAATGAGTCAGTGTTGCTGTTTCACGTAAGTACCTTCTTTCAAGAAAAGAAAAGAAAGGAAAATGTTGCGAAAGAAGGACGTTATCGAGCCTCATATTTGTCTGACTTTGACATTATCGTAAGAAAAGAAAAGAACTCCGACATGAGAATTTCGTTCTTGCTTGAATTATATCTGCCCGAAATTAATTCACAAGATTAACTCAGAGCGCTTCGTCATTAGAGACTTGCAAAATGACCACGGTCACAGATACGGTCACGCGTGATCGTGACCGTGACGTGACCATGACTAAATAAACTTGGCCATGCAGCTCTTTATATGCATCAAAAACAAATATCATAGGATTTAAATCGATTTTTATAAGCCAATCTAGTTTGATCAAAACTCCGTAATTGCGATAACCATCAGTAGACTTCCAAAGTCAATCATTCCGAAGAACAGATGCCGCAGAAATCGACACGAAATGTGGAAAAGTCACTGTATCCTGCCGAAAACCTGGGAACTTGTAGAAACCTTGGAAGCAGTCTTTCGGTCCGAAGTTTTCCGATGGTTTCCTGTCCGTTGTTTCTGGAAAGTGCAGGGAAGCAGATCAGAATCTTTCGGAAAAGTCCAAAAAATTTCCGGTCCAAATATTGCTCTATGCTTCAACGATTTCCGGTGTTTTCCTGCGAGAATCTGTCCGCAATTTTCCACCTGAGTCGTTATTTACTAAGATCTTTTAGTGTCTATGACTGTAACTGTTACAAAATCCATAAATACCTCATGGATATGATCGTGACCGTCATTGTAGCAACTTTGGAAAAATTTTCATTTCCGTTGCCGTGACCGTGACTAAAAAACCTGGCCACGCAGATCTCTAGTATGCATGTATACATTCTTTGGAAGCAATCTTTGGATTTTTTTCAGTTTTTGATGATGATACGATTAGGTGGCGATACTGAAGAAGTGATTAACTAGCTTGTCGTCTTGTGCTATGTCACTATTGCAGAGTAGAAAACAGAATGAAAAAGCATTTTAAAAACTGCTTCTGTACATGTGCGACTAAATTATTTCGTTGTTGTTGGCTGTGTGAAACATACATTGTTGGTATCGAAATGTCAAGACTAAAAATCAAACACGATCAAGAAAGTGAAGTTGCTTTTAATCAACCAGAGCATGATGTGCTCATTTATATCGCACTGTCTTTGTTTAACTAAGAAAGAGCTACACGACAAAAAGTAAGTGATTAGATTCATGTGATGAAAGTCTTGTTCGCAACATCAATTGTTTAGATATATATATATTTTTCATGGCTTATAGATTCTTTTATTCTTTCAGTTCTAGCTACATTATGAGTACGATATTCCCATAAATTTAATTTCGAAAGAGACAAAAAAAAAGAATTGGAGAGTGCACACACACAAGCATAAGTGAAAAAATTTAGCTTTCCAAAATTAAAAGCGAAAACATTAATGAAAGTCTGAAGTTCTCAAGAGTTTTTTTTTCAAGCAATTTGTATGTAACCGTTTATTGTACGACGATACGTATTTCTTCCGATGACAATAGTACCGTTCACTGGAATACCAGATAAGTTTATGATGTCTTGTTCGAGGGTGTGTAGTGAACCTCCTGTACGACTAGCAATAGTGATTAAATCAGGATTGACAGGATACGAGCTCAATTGACAAGTGATGACTTTCACTGGCAAGGTCACATTCGCAAGTAAAATCATGTCACGTGGCGTCACTTGATTGTCAGCAATATGAATCAAATTCGTACATGTTGGACATTGTTTGATACCATATAAAATTGCTTCGACATCATTTTCAGGCCCATCACCACCATTACCATTTTTCATAGCTGCTTGCATTACGGCTAGCGTTGTATTCAAATTAGAAGTCGGTACGCCATAGATACCCCCGGTAGATCCAATTACTTTGAGTGAATCAGCTTTATTATCACCATCGTTAAAGAAGACATAGTATTTGATCAAATTTAATTTATCATAAGATAATTTTAACCATTTATAAACGGCTGCTGCACATGGTTGCATTGAACCGGTAACATCGACAACGGCAACCATATTGGTCCAATTAGAGCGATTGAGTACATTTTCAACGGTTCTATCATAATTGGTTAGTGAACCATTAATAATTCCTTCGAGCACAGTTAAATCGGTTCCGCTACCACGATATTCACATGATGGACCGAAATGTGTTGATGGACACAGACAAAAGAAACTATTTCCCATTGGTTGACATGTGCCCTATAGTACATATTTAGCAGTTACTTCGTCAATATAGTAAAGCTAATAAAACTATGCTGAATTTTAACTTTTTAAATTTCTTCTATTCGAAACAAGACTTGATTCGAACTATCCTCAAGTACCAACAACTATATTTGTGGAAAAAACTTGCTATTAATCAAGAAAAACTTATTTTCAAAATTTACTCTATGTGATATTCAAAAAAAAAGTATTTCGTGCATTATGACTGAGTGCCTTGTATCAATAAAACGAACATTGAAACCTCTGCTTTCTCGTTAAGCACGAATTTTTAAAGATCTGTTTATGGCAAGACTTCAAGTTAGTTGTCATTAACATGAAGAAATATATATTTTTTGTGATGTATAAGACAAAAAACGAAGAGCCTATTATTGACATTATTCTTGGTTATCTTCTCTCTCTTCAAGTACAACTAAACTCATTTTTATTCAATAATTTACTGTTCAGTTCTCTATACGATATTATAAACAATTGATTACATGAGAATGACAAAGGAGAAAGGAGTGTAGATGAGATTAAGAACGTGTGTGGGAATGCAAGATGTGTGACTGTGTGCAAGCAACAACCATTCAGTCGCACTCACACCCTCAATAACTGATTTGATGATTGCCGCATAGATTTTTTTTCAGTAACCGATATGTGAATGACGTACTAATAGCATCTTAACATTACTTCTGACTAATCAGTCTTTCATATATATATATGTCATTTGTTTTGTGTGCATCTTCGTATCACAATATTTGAAAAATTGTTACTATTTTTAGAAGCAAGATGAAAATCATGAACTTCCTCTAGACTTGCTCAACCTTGGCAGTACTTGACACGTCGCTTTACTAATGAAACATTACATGAAACTCTAAAAATCGTGACTTACGTTATTTTGACAGAGGCTATTATTCAAACAAGCATTGATTGCTGTTGTAATTGTTGATGCTGAAATAGAAAGTTTTAAAAGATTAGAGATACATCATCTTTATATAGGAAATCTTTTAGTTTCAATCGCATAACTATGCTTCATAATGTTTTTCTTTAGGGGATATTCGCCAAAACAATCTCTATTATCGATAACGGCTCTCTCATATTTCAAGAACTCATTCAGAAAAACTCTTACATAACCAAAATGTCAAGGACGATGAAGGTGATTTATTTATAGACGAAGACATTCTTCACATTGATCATGATCGGCGATAGTGTCAAAAGACAAATACATCGCGATATCTGTCACGATCTGTGACGAGATGAAGGTTTAATTTTCCTGAAATATACTTCAGCACTTATTTACAATCGTGTTTCACAAAAGGATGCTATATGTGTGCTCGATAACAATATACAGTGACAAATGTCAAGCAATGAATTTCTCGCTTTACTAGACTGTCTAATTAAACTTTACTAAAATGATAATAATTGACATTGTTGTTATGCCAAAAAAGAAAAACTATAAGGATTAACTATTATATTGCCTATACCGACAATATAGTCCGTCTGAATGACATTCGACCATCGTCTTTTGCGTATGTGAATGTACAGAACACATAGTCACATATTGAGTGTTCTTAGCAAATTTAAACAACTAACTATAAATAAAACAGAACTATATTTGACAAAAGTAAGTCAATGATAAATCTTGACTATTAGTTTCGAAACAATATTTTCAACGTTGACGAACAGTCCAAGTCTTTCGACAGTTGTGACTCAGTACAGATATAGTGAGAAATCTGTTTTATGAAATATTTTCTTGTGTAACTTACTCAATGCTTAGATAAACCTGGTAAAATAAATAAAACAATTCCTTATTGATTGACAAATAATAAATACAATACCTATTTATTTACTAGTAAAGGCGAGTACCACTTTTACTTATTCACTTGTAAGTAGTCAATATTTACATATACTATTAGTTAAGGAGTATAGAAGTAAATATTGATTTTACTTTACTTTATTTGACTAAGAAGACGGTAAAAATAAAATCGAACGCAATTTATTTATGTTGATCTTAGGTGAATAAATTTAAATAAATGAAAGTTTGGCTTATTTACTGAGTACTATGTCTAGTTACCGTTTTCTAGTTGATAGATAAATACATATCGACTATTCTTTAATAAATAAGGAAATGTTATCCAAACTCTATGTGCAAAATAACTTAAAGAAACAATGATCTTCCATCGAAAATATTACTAAAAATTGCATATGTGTCCAAAGAACGAGATTTGGACAGCTGCTCTTTTCGATAAGTAATGGTTTATAAAGAGCTGTCGAGTGTAGATAGCCGCGCATCAAATCAAGCATTACACATCAAGTAATTATCTCTTGAGTAAAAATAAGTACAACATGAGCTGTGCATCGGCATTAGGTCAAACGAAAGTCTTAACCACATGTGTGGGCTTCTGTCCATTCTTATACATGACTAACACTAAGAAGTGTAATCCAATTGAAAAACAAGGTAGATGGCTAGTTTTTAAATGACATATAATGTCACAAAAGATACCTCTTGTATTTTTTTTTGCCGGCACTAGTATTGATTTTTAGTTCATCTACCAAATAAAAACAAACACAATCAAAGGTAGATCCATTTACAGTGTGAAAAAACTATAATTTAAAAGCTGTCCAAAATACCAGTATTTCCTTCTCATCGAAATTATAGCAATCTTCAATATTTTCAACTGTGAGAATTCAGTAAGAGTCGAACTACAATTGTTCAACACTTGTCTAGAAGCTTTACTGACCATTCAGTGCAACGAAGGCAACATGACTGGCGTGTGGGGATCAGATAGGCTTGATTCTAATTGTATTATTCTCAAGTCTATTTTTTTGACAAACTCGATAACTCTCTTACGTGTCGTTGTGATTGAAGTTCTTGAAGGCAACGGTGGGCATCGCTGAGAAGAGGCACGATTAATTGGATAACACACAGGAATGCCACAACGAGTGTTGTTCACACATATAGTATTGAGTGGTGAACATGTCTTATTATCATTTTCACATGGAACCAAATCTCTACATGACATAACTGTATCCGTACACATTCCTGCACCGGTCATTGCCATCATCAAGCATTCGCAGTCAGAATTTGTTGAACATGGCGTTGATTTTGCTTGACAATATGGTGATGGACAGCATCCGCATGAACCAAATTGTGAATTGATGATGTCTTGGCCTATAATATAGTTCACAAAAAATATTATCAATCAAATTATAAAATTCTATTGGAGATAAAGCTTTAAAGAAACCACCAGAAAAAAACGTTCGTCTAGATGGCTGAATAAAACAAATTTTTCCTACCTGTAACACTGCAGACAACATATCTAAAAAAATACTATGTATTACATTATTAATTTATCATAATAGAATTACTTACACTGCTACGACAACTTGAATCAGAAACCGTTGCATCGTCGTGATGAGAATAATGTTATTTAATTAAAACAGTTGCTGCTTTTATATACAAAGGAGTTGATTTCAACATATTTACTTACATGAGTCAAAAAAGACGCCAGAAGCAGTCTCAATGGTGTTTATTTACATCGATTCATAGATTCCAGCAACAAATGTTTTACAGAGACTCAGTATGTGACGTCAGTTCCTTCAAAAAAAAACATTTTACTTCCATCTTAACGGTCGACTAGATGCATTCGAAAAATGAAAACAGTATTTGTTGAATAACAATATATTTAAATGCTTCAGTTAGTTTACTATGTGCACACAGCCCGAAACAAAATATTAAATAAGAATAGAGTAAACATTATTTTTCTTTGAAAGACTTATTGAGAGAGACCTACTTATATCACGCAGAGTTGAGCAGTTTGAAAAGATGTTTTTGCTTGGACGAAAGCATTAAATAATAGGAGCAATAAATGGGAAAAAGTGAAGAGTGTAAATAGAAAGTAAAGTCTGATCAATAGCTGACCAGACGGTAAACATGAAAAACTCAAAAAAATCGGATTTTATTTTTCTGAAGAAAAAAGTGCTACTAAACTCGTTTTTTATAACCACGTCATTTTTGTGTTGTTCGTAGATGCTTAGACATTAATATTGCTGATCATTTGGTTTATCAAATTTCAATGTTAGTTCTGTAATAGTTATGGCACCCATACGTACATACAAAAGATATTTTTCTCGGCAGTTTTTTCGAAAATCGCATAGACTGCCAAAACGCTAGAATATTTTTATGTCGATATAGCCATAAATGAAACGTTGTTAACATGTTTCTGCGATTTTGCTTTGTGCATCCATAAAAAACAAAAATTCCATTTGTTTCTCTTATACAAGATACTGACAAAAATAACTATTAAATAAAGCATCGCATAGTCGATGAATAAGCAAGTAAATACTGTAGAAAAACTAATTAGCTTTTATCACTTTTCTGTCTTAAGTTTTCATTTAAGGCACTAAAATGTGTTTTTTTTTTTAGATTTCTAATCGATGAGAAGATGTAAAATAAAGTATTCATCAGGTCTACCATAATTTAATTTATCCATCGATATATCGTGAAGAAAAACACACAGTGACATCCGTAGACCATGGATAATTTAAACAAATTATCATCATATGCAACAGATAAATAGGTTGACATAAAATCTCCCATAAAAGCACTAAAATGTTCAAGAATCTCTGTCAAAGACTACAAGGTATGCATCATCATGTTGGGGAGAATAAAAAATGCTCATTGTATAGAGATTGATGATAAAAAAGAATAAAGTTTAACAACATTGTCTTTTTGGAGGGGTTACGATTAGCAATGCTCGCAAACAATATCGAATAGATATTAAGCATGAACATTGTTTCTATTGAAATAGTTGTCTACTTTCTATCAGTGTAAACATTTTGGCTCCATTGCATGCCAAACATTAGATATCAACAAATAATCATAACGATTGACACAGCCTGAAATACGTTTAGGATATATGAACTTATTTCGATCACTTTGATCACAAGCTTCATCAGTTTCGATCAAAAAATAACTTCATTGCTATGTTCTCATGATATATTGAAATCAATAAGTCTCAAAAAGACGTTAGAAACAATGTCATATCGTGAATGAGGCAGCCTTTTGTGCAAGTTGACTAAGTTGACTGAGTATCTAAATGTCAATCACGTTTGAGATGTCAATCGATGAAAACAGTCCATTAGTTCTTAATGACATTCCTAGATACATGCTGTTCGAATCAAGAATTGCAGTAGAATTTGCAATAAATGGCTTCTCATTGGAATTACATTTGATTCTGATCGATATTGGTCGAAATAGTCATGACTCACACATATGCTTCATCATTTCTAAGATGACTTTGTATTCTGATTGAAGCATGCATTTTCTTCAAGTAATGAAAAGACGAATGACATGATGAAACAAATAGAATAGAATGATAAATCAGCCTCTCAACTCATGTTCATTTTCCTCATTACCAAGTTTGAATTACTCTAAAATATCAATAAGCTGTCGGAAATTTTCAACACTAAAGATGCAGACATGCCTCCACCTGAATACATACTCATGCACACATCCGCAACAGAATAGGACAAAGAAATATCACCATGGAAAGCTGTGACTCAGATGGCGTCCCTTAATGAGTCCGTAGGAGTTCACTGAGAATCCTGAGTTCCATGATTCTGCTATTCGCTTCTTGAAAAATTCGTATGATTATTGCACATGTGACGTTTCTATCAACAGATGTAATAAAGCGAAATTAAAAATATTTATGACAAATTTCGACTGAAAAATAATATATGTATATGTAATATCTCATGAACAATCGATGAAAAACTTCAAAAAAGGCTATAACATCTAAAACTAATCTAATTGACACTGTACAAACAAGTGATGATAATCTTGTGAAGTTTTTGACTTTGTACACGTGAAATCCAAGCTCATTTTAGCTCATAATGCTATTATTCATTCTATGTGTAATCATACTAGCCCAGATGGTTGCAACTCAATGATCTTTAACATATTGGCTAAGCGAAGTGTGTATTAAAGAACAACCATTAGCTAAAAGTGAGAGCCGTACACATTGTTGACCAACCATACTCTTTGGCTATTCGGTGTAGGCTCCTATCAATTGAATGATCAAGGCAACTGTTAATCTGATTGCATGAGAGTGAGTTCAATACATTGTTTGTACATAGTTCGGTTTATGAAGTTTATTAGTGAATGGCTCGAAGACAAATTATCTTTATACACAGTTTCTGCATCAATCTCTGAATCGAAAACTGACATCTAGATTTTGCGCCGTTTAAAATATTATCTGTTATTAAATTACGTTGACTATGCATCTAATTAAAATGTGTGAAATGTAAAAATTAGCAATCTGAAGAACGGTTAATTGAAATCATCACTGGTTCTAGCAAAACGTCACAACCAAGAATATATCCAATGAAAAGTTGTGAATAGAAATGGCACGTCAAAGAAAACCAAAAACAAAATCTGTCTAGTGTAGAGGAGAAAAAATGTTACGTCTATATTTGTCGACCTTTTCCATTGCTAGCGATAAATTTATTTAAAGTAATAACGTGTCATTAATTATGAACCATCTCGACTATAGTCGCATTGCTAGATATTTACATAAATATGAAAGCAATCATGATCAGAAGGTGAAATAGCAGTATTATCTTGTATACGAGAACGAGATGTGAACTGAAATTTGAAATAAAGAAATGATAGATTTAAAAAGTTTGTCTTTGATATGAAGCTATTTTTGGTTGATAAGGTTGATAATAGCATTTTAGAGAAGGCGAATTTTGCTGAGCAATATATGGCGATTGCTGTTTAGCAAGAAGTATTTGTTGAAGCTGTTGGCGACGATGTATTCTGTTGTTTCGTTGGAAGGCCAGCATTTTCTAATAATTGTGTAGGAACATCTCTGAGTCTTTCTTGAAAAAAATCTAAGAATTCATCATCGTTAAAGTCAGAATCGTCACTATACGAATCATCACCAAATTCTTGATGTAATGGAGTACACGGATCCATACATCTGAACACTCCACCTGTCATTGCTGCAATCTTGGCCATGAATTTTCTTGGTTTCGGATCATCTGATGTATGTCCCATCAGAAAAGCAATTGTATGTATTACACATGGATTTTGTCGTTGTTCTAACCATATTTTCAAATCGGATAAAACTATATTCATATCTATGGGTGGTTCGCCACCCGAGAGTAAATAGATTGTATCTACTTCTTTATCACTAAGTGCCACTTTCAATGCATCGTATGTATTTGTTTCTCCCTTAGCTTCTAAATGATCGAGATAATGTTCAGCTTGTTTTAGATGATGTGGTGTTGCCAGAGTTAAAGAATCCTTCCATCGATGGACATGAGTGTCAAAATGAATAATATTAAATTTGAACTGTGGTTGTACACGATGATGAAGAAGCTTATGAAGATCGTGAACAATATATTGAAGTCGATTGAAATGTTGGCCACAGCGCGTTTCAAATTCGGTGTTCATTGAACTGCTTGTATCAATGAGGAAAATGACTCGAGAACTAGTAATCGATCCATAAATATGTGACTGACCACGAGCTTCAGCCAAAACCTGATTAACTTGTGGTAATAGATTAGGAGGAAATAAGTGTCTCAATTGAAAACGATTTACTGGATCAAGTAGATTCTCGTCTATCACCTGTAGAGCTTCGAGACGTTCTTCTGGAACCGGAATCATTTGCAGCAATTGTGCTGCTTGATTGCATTTTAATCCAAACAGATGATTGTCAAGTAGGTGTAGAATAAGCACGAGTTGGGCTCCAGGAAAATAAGGTGCCAATGCTATAACTTGATCACCACTGAATGCTTGTGGAGATCTTTTTATCTCGTAAACGAGATGTTGAATACGATCAGCTGACTGCATTGACTTAGCTAATTTAGATACAAGCCGATTCATTTGACGTTCGGAACGAACGCCATTTATAGGAAGTTCATGATGTCTTTCCCATGCATTTGAATGAACAAGATGAAGACCATGAAGACCCATCGATGTCTTTTGAAGTACTGTGAAAAAAAAATAATAAGATAATATTTGGTTTCTGTGCAACAATCGCTTCTTTATGATTGCTTCAATCATATTCTAAAAGTGATTCTACTGTAAAAAACAAACAGAGCGTACCAGGTTTCATGCAATAGAAAAATCTGTCTCCATTTATTTATATCAACTGTGCAAATATAAAATTTGACATCTTAAAAAAAAATGCAATAATAGTCTGTCTTATTAAGAAATGTTTCACTATACATTTTTTTTGTGATTATCTAACTAACCAAATACAATTTTAAAACTGAACAACATGCATTCTATCTTATAGAGTAAAACGTGAATATTATGAGTACGAAATATTTATCTGATTTATTTTCAATTGTGAATATAGTTACGCTTTTATTGCGTGATGCATATTACTTTTTTCTTGTTTTTTGTTCTTTGCTTATGATTTTTGATTTTATTCCATTTCTTTCGTTATGTCACGTGTCTCTTCATTTCCATTCTTCATTTTGCGAAGAAAAAAGAGTTGTTCTTTCTCCTTTAAAACGAATACACTATTAATTGAGAAAGGAAAAGAAAAAGAAAAAGAAATACTTTAACAAAAAGGAGCGAGAAAGAGACGCAAATAAAAATGAAGTAGTGCGTCGCTGTTCAAAATATGTGAATTTTAAAGTAAATTATTCACGAAATCAGAACTTGACACAATCTATTCGGTTGTTTGAAACTTCAACAGTCGCACAGTTTTTTTTCTTTATGAAAAAGTTTTAGAATAATGTACAATGAGTAATTATGTGTGCATGTAAACAAAAAATTAAACTTAACCTTTTCAAATGATAATTGGAAACAAATATGTACAAAATGGACGTTTATTTAGCTTATGTGTTTTCATTTCCGTAGTTTGATTTCATGTTTGGGATCATTTTGTCACTCACTGCTCTACAATTGTACGGAATTTCACCGAAGCAGCTTTGTAATGAAATATGTGGAAACGTTTTCAAACATCCTTTTTTATTCTTAGTAGATACTTTTTGCATAACTTGTTAAAAACTAGTTGTCATTGAGTTAAACTAGGAAGGATATTTGCTTTTTTCTTAAGGCATTTATCTCTGCATGGTGCTGAAGAGATTGCGAAGAAAAAAAATAATTCTTTCTACCATACTGACTGAGATGAGAAGCGTATTTCATTAAATTTTTCTTTTCTTACCTGTGTGTTGCATTCTTGCTATGGTCGAGAAAAGTAAAAGCAATTGTTACTCTTTTTCTCATTACACAACTCCACTTCGAAGAAGTAACCAAAGAGGCAGGAAAGAAAAAATGGAGGCAACCTCGCTACTCTTCTTGAGTTCCGGTAATGCATTGCTTTGTCTTCATTGAGTAAAGAATGAAGTATATGCATCATTTGTCTACTGCTATTGAACAGTCAAGGACACTGAAAGACTTTATTTCAATAGTTCGATATATTTACTCTTATTGAAGAGCTTTTGATAGGTTTAAATATACATTCGATTTACCGATCGTAATACGGCAATGGCGCAATTGAACGTTGCCTCATTCACTCATGCATCGAACTGATTGTGACTCATGTATTTTGAAGGAAAAAGAAAAATAAATCTATTGAATTCCTTTCAGATATCTTAGAGCATTTTTCATCGATCAAATTGAAGCACATACGATCTGTAGCGATCAACAAAATTCAATCGGTGTCTACTCTAGAAGCATTTTGCCCAAGCACCAAGCCTATACAAATTTATTTGCAGCATCGAACATGTGTCGGTATTGCTATTGAATCACGATCGATCGCTACCGTATTATATGATATATTGAAACTCAACAAGATATTGAATAGTATGTTTTTTTGATTCATTTCAATTTGTCTCTTCATTCAACGTTACACTCTGACTTGAGTCAGACTATTTATATTCTCAATGAATGAATTCGATGTCGTTCCACATTGATGAGTATGAACGAGGATCGATACTGGCTCTATTAAATTAAAAGAAGGAAAAATTCGCCGATGAATGATTTGTCTCGAATCGAGATAGAATTTGATCGAGAAAGAAAACTACATAATGTTTGAACGAACGGTGAATATGCAAGTGTTAGTGAAATTGGCACGTTCATTTGAACAATATTGATGACATCCCGAAAATTCTAATTGGTTGTTGTTACTTATTGATTGTTGATATCATTACGAGTGACGAACAAGTAGTTACGGTGTGTGTCGTCATGATGCAATGGTATCTAAGAAATGTAATGGATATAGGGTTATCGAATCCATTACGACATCATCTTCAAATTGTTTTCCTGTGCAAGAATGTTAGTACAGTTTACAACGATAAAGGGTGTGGGTGTGGGTCCACACCCTCGTTTGCCGATATTTTCCATTGACTGCAGTGTATAGTTTTCTTCTAATACGATGTTACAGTCTCGAGATTTTCTTCATAATGCTTTTTCTTCATCGTCATCGAACTATTTGAACGACTTCAAAGTAACGTAAAGAACAAATGTCTATGTCTTGCCTATTTACTTATTCAAAGGTTAGGAAGATAATTAGAATAAAGTGATCCCACTAATATTTACCCAATATTCACACGAGAAAATAACGAATAAAGTCTAACTGATCGAAACATCCGTGTTAACGAGCTTTGCTTAACGGGTTTATTCTATTCGATCAGAAATGGCTATACCAGTTATCCAGACTTAAACCTAGATAGTTTTCCACAAACCAGTTAGTGAGATGTAAAAGAATTGTCGAGTGTTTACAAGTGACTAATATTTGTATTTCTCGGCACCACTTAATTATGATTTTCAGCTTCGATTAGTCGAATCTTTTTAAAAACGAAGAAGTTATTTGAAAAACATGTCCATCTATGTCATTTTGTTTTCAGTTAGATCAGTTATCGCGAACGCTATACGATAATCACTGGTGGTTCAAATATCTGCAACAGAATTTAGCAAAATAGATCAATCAACTCCATGCATACCTAGATTCATTTGCTTTTTCATTGAGAATTTTCAAGAATAGATTGAATCACATAGTTTATTCAGAACTTGGATAACAATTGCATTTTCCTTTGGGAAGCCAACTAATATCTGATCATCTATTGGTATGAGACATCAAAGATCAAAACAAGTCAAAAAATATTCCGCTTGACTCGACTCAAACAACGAATATTCCAACCATATTTTATTCAACAACAATAAGTTCAAAAAATAACAAAGTACACAAGAATGAGACAAGAAAAAAAAAGCTTGAAACTAGATTTGTCGCTTGGCGAACTCAATAGAATACAAAAAAAATCAAATTGTTGACCGTTGAAGGATAGAGATTTGAGCGTCTCTGAGTAACACCTATTCATCGTCATCAGTTCATGACCATTTTTTCATCGTATTACTTTGTTCGACTAATTCACTAGTGTGAATTAATATTGTACCGTACTGTTTCACTAAATCATAGCAACGATCAATACCGAGAAATGGTAAAAAAATCGAGCTTCTCGAGCGAAACTCGACTCAGTTTCGATCTATGATTAGGAATGTAGCAATACCAATGCGATATTGATAGTATTGGCACTGTTACCTAGCTAGTGTACACATCTTCGCCATGAATATCATATCATTTCATGTACTGTTCATGACGACGAATAGGATAAAGATTCAGTGAGTTTACAGAAATAATTCATCATGGTGAAGTCTAATTTACATCAACTAGAAATTGAATTCAATATTGGATGTATAACATGAAAAAAAAATTGGAAAAATCTACAGTTGAACAGGCTTTTTGTCTACTCGCATATTTTTTTTTTCTAGATTTTGTCTTCATTTATTCGATTAGAGTGGAATACGTCTTTTTTTTACTTAAAAACGCAAACAAATAGTTCAAGAACGTGTTTCATACAATATGTTCTATTGGTATAAAAACGTACTTTTTGTTACCACAAAAGTCTTTTTCTATCGTATTTTTATCATTCTATTTCACATTTGTAAAGATTTCGGGAAAGATATATCGTAGTCAATCTTACAGATGTCAAAGTATAGTTGACAAATAAATGATCCTCTTCTATTAATTTTTATTGAATCTTTTGTTAGATCGTAATGGACTACTTGAATGTACCAATTATATTTCGACTTTTGTAAGATTGACCATCATGTATCTTTTCCGAAATCGTTAGAATTTTCAGCATAGAAATTACTGACAAACGTGCGATAGAATGATGTGAATATGATTAAATAATTAATATGAATAAATGAACAGAAAAGACTTTTTACAAAACAAGAACGACTTTTGCTAACCTTCTAAAATATTAATTTGAACCATCCATATGATCACTATTATGATCAAAGTGTAGACGTCTACAGAATGAAATAATTCGAAGATGAGTCTAAGACAGGCACTCAGATATATTCTTTTGTTAATTTGCTTCAATGCATCAGGTTTTTACCAAGCAAATACATGGTATGATATCTTTAACTAACGATGCACATTATCGTACAATGTATTTCCACTAAATAAATTTTCTGTTAATTCGAAGTTTTCTCCTCATAACTTATCGGAATTTCTCTTGGATGAAATTCAATATTTCTGATAGATATGAGTTTGCAGTGTTTATTGCTATGAGGGTCATCTGTCATAAAAATAGTTTGGAAGATAGTGGAAGAACGACTAAGATTCAATCACAAGAACTTTTTAATTTATAAGTAGAAAAAGTAAAGATTTCTTTAAAAATATTTATCCAATGACGATACGGCATATGTTTGTCTTTTTTTACTTTTATTCATTATCATACTGTAGGTTTATGAACAGAAGAGAGGATACATTAAAAAAGAAAAGAAACAGATAAATATTTTTACATAATACATTAATTTGATTGTTGAAGGAACAGAACATACTAAGAGATAAGAAGTAAGAAAAACGAAGACAATAAAAATGAAAAATGACTGTTATCAGTATCAGTCATAAATTGTGTTTAAATAGAACAAAAAATCATGCCTGTTAAAGTGTCTTATTTGTTGAATGAATAGGTTAAAAAGTATTTAAGTTTTTGTCGAGAAAAAAAGCACCGAACATTCCTCAGTTACATATACAATAAGTCAGTAATGAAAAACTACTAGAAACTGAGCTATAACTTGAGTATAATATTGTAATGGTGATAAAAAAGTATGTATTATTTTTTTTCTCTTCAAAAAATGATCTATTTCAATGAATTAAGAATATAATAAATGAATGTAATGTGGGTGTAGGTTTTGCAGACTTCTAATCTGTATATCACAATATCTAGAGCTTTTCCAACTTGCTCAATAGATTTTTTTCAATCAGGTTATACTCGTTTTATTCATTTGCGTTTGTTATTCAATCATTACTTTCCTAATATTCAAATCTATGATGCTGTTCTATAGTCATATGTTTATCTCGAGAATAGCTCTGTTTAATCTATATAAATTTAAGTGTAATCTTTCGAAATTTTTGTCTGTTTGTTTGCAGATTTTTATTTTAATAACAAGATGTGGGTGTGTCTAGTCTCATAAATACTACATCAAATTTCCACAAATCCTTTAAGAGTTTATTATCAGTTTCATTTTCATCAATCCTTACTCGGCTATAAAAATAAAAAATCGATGTAAAATTAACTATTTCTTTTCATAAATGCTTGGAGACTTTGTCATCTTTATAACCAAGCAAGAGCTTATAAAACTGATATATATCCTAAAAGGATTTACCAAAATTTGTTGTAGAATTTCTGAAACCGAAGAACTCTTCGAAATGATTTATAACTTCACACTTCTTTTACAGTGTTGGTGCTTGGGATGAAGAGAAGCCATTTATCTAACCACACCGACACCCACACCCCAAATCTTTATTGAATTATTCTACTATTTTTGTATGTGTGCATCACTTTGACACTTTGAATAAAGGTTATTTTGACTTTTCTCGTTGCTGCCCAGCGTTACAAATATGAAGATATACATGAATTATTCTGCATAGCTTTTTTTCAAACCTGTTAAAGATTGTCATACGTATCAAATTGAACATCGACAATTGAAAGTAGTGTTCATTAACGATTTTCGTATTAAAGAAAAACACCTTTGAACACTTCTCTATCCTGGATAAAAAAAATCAGACCAATATCTTCCAATAGAAAGAATATATTTAAAATTTTTATCCTAAAGATATTTATAATCCACTCTGTATGTATACAGTAGCACTAGAAATGATCAGACACCACATGCAAAAAAAAGACATGAGAACGTTTTACAATTAAAAACTCCGTATTTCATTCTTTTGAACGAGAAGCTACATTTTCTACAATGTTTTGACTAAAAAGGCAGATGAATTTTTCGTTAAAATATTTTCCAAATATGTCTCTCGGCTGAAAAGAATGTAATGTGAAGTGACATATTCAGCTATTTTTGCGTTTACTCTAAAGTAAATTTAAACTGATGTCAAAGTATATCAAATTTTTAGCACTTCTAGTCTGAAAAAGTAAACATATGACATCATGAACTGATACTTTTCGCAGATAAACTATATAAACAGGGCTATATTATAGCAATGATTAGATGCATGATTTATTTTGAGCGTCATCGTGTCTATATTATATACATATATCATAGGTTGAATTGAATTTTAGGTGAAAATCAATTTTGGCAGATTTCGTTTTCAATCTGACATCAAGTAACGACATAATTAATTTTCATTTTCATCAACAAAACATGGCATGTGCTTATTATTTTTAAGTAGACAGAGTATTTATTTTATTTAATTCATATTCTAATACATAGACAAATGATTACTGTGATGACATCAGAAAATAATGTACGAAAGTGCTTTTATGAAGAAGGAACTATAAATATTAGTTTATTGAGCATCGCATTCCGACAAAAGATATTTATTATTCTACCATAAGAAATACATAATATATTCATACTTTAAATATAATCTATGAGTCAGATCAAATTCTAAGACATTTAAATATCGATAAAAAATACTCAAATAAAAATAAGTTTATATATTATTTCTATTTTTTTTTTGGTTAGTGCTTGCTACGAAAAACTACATTTAAATCAAATATATTTTTTTAAATCTATTTGTAGTTCTCATTTTTCAGAATTTCATTTTTTCAAATTTAAACTTATTGCCTTGTTTTAGCTCTATAAAAATAGATATTTTTCTCTGAAAAATGACCAAGACAAAAGATTTATTAAAAGGAAAACATTTTATGAGCGATCATACAGTGTTGAAGCGTTTTTAAAAATATATTTCCTATATCATTTACGCAAATAATATTCATTGAGAAATTATTTTGAAATAAATATTTAATTCTGTCAGTGACAAATAATGGAGTTTCAATGTAATAACACAACTCTTCGATAACCAGAGAGCAGAATGAAAAAAAAAGTTTTACACTTATTATCTTCAACGAAAAAATAAAACAATTTCGAAAATATTAGAGAAACATTCCTTACATGACGGTAATTATCCAAAGAGAATATCATCATATTAATGTGTAAATCATAAGAAAGTATGTATATAAGATTCAAATTTTTTACCAATTATTTTTTTAAAATAAATGGATTTATTGAGAATGTATTATTTTACTCATTCGATATGTAGTTTGTTCTGTCTGGTTATGCACACGTGGCTTTAATTTTTTCACATGAAAGTTTTTTTCGTCGAACGGTAAGTCAAGTTTTTTATTCTTTTCAGTTCTCACCGATGGAAGTAACACACGACACTTTTACCTTCGTTTGTTTCAACATTTTTTTTTTCTTCGTGTATTTCATCAGGTAAAGCTTACACTTAACGAATGAAAATAAAAGAACAAATTCAACTACGTCTTTTTTCATTTAAAAAGAACTCAAAAGACTGAAACATCGGCACATGTTTCAAGAACTTGATGTTCGCGTTAAAATAGTATCATTGTAAAAGTTATATCTGATTTTTTTTTCAACTGAAACCGAAAACTGATGTTTTTCTTTTTAATCTTCTAGTCTTTGTTGACACATGCATATTTTGATGCATACTGATGATAAGAAACTCGACTGATTATATTCTTTTTTAGATTTATTTCTGTGATGACACTCCAATTTCCATCTTTTCATGAAAAAAAACTTCCTAGTGATATCAAACTTGTTTGGCCAGAAGTAAATTCGCACGATACCAACATTCTTGATCGAATTACAGGTTCACTTGTTGGTCTGGCAATAGGAGATGCACTTGGAGCGAGCGTCGAATTTCGCCCTCATCAATATCTTGTCGCCTATCCTGTTACTGACATGGTAGGTGGCGGGACATGGGGTTTACAAGCAGGTCAGTGGACCGATGATACTTCAATGGCTTTATGCCTTGCTTCATCACTTATCACTCAAAAAGGCTTCAATCGTTATGATCAAATGGTTCGTTATAAATGGTGGTATAAATATGGATATTTATCTTCAACAGGGCAGTGTTTTGACATTGGTAATGCAACACGTACTGCATTAGAAGAGTTTTATCGTCGTCAAATGCAACTGAAGAAAGATTATAACTATCAAACAGAATTTGAGGTTGATCAATTGCTCCCGGATTTTATTAAGCATGTACAGTTTAATGTCAATTGTAGTGAAGAAGGCGTTGCTGGAAATGGAGCTCTTATGCGTCTTGCTCCTGTACCACTTTTCTTTTGTCGACAACCTCCTGTGGCTGTCGAGTATTCAGGCCAAAGTGCTCGTCTTACACATGGTGATAACGTAGCTTTCGATGCATGTCGTTACTATGGAGCTCTGATCGTTGCTGCTGTTAATGGTGAACAGAAAGAAAGTTTAATCAGCGATCAATTTTATGATCGTCATCAAAGTTGGTTTAGTTCGAAGCCACTTCATAATGACATTATCCATATCGCAAAAGGATCTTTTAAACGACCAGGAGGTTATAAAAATGGAATTCGCGGTAAAGGACACATTGTTTCGGCACTTGAAGCAGCGTTGTGGGCATTTTGGAGTGCAGATACATTCGAAAAAGGTGCACTCAATGCTGTTAATCTAGGTGATGATACAGATACTACAGCAGCTATTTATGGTCAATTAGCAGGTGCCCACTATGGTTATCACAATATTCCAACACAGTGGATACATAAATTATATGCTAATCAATTAATCATATGCGTCGCTGAATGGATAGCGTATCTGGGTCGTTTAAAGAGTCAATTGCCCGAACAACCATACCATATTAGAAATCAGCTGTCCATTTCATCAATACAACCTTGCTATATGAATACGACAGATTCGACACGACCAATGCCATCCGTTAATGGAAAAAAATCCAAACGAAAACCTCATCACAGGCGCTCCAACCCTGTTCCAAAACGCCTAGGCTTCATTGAAACTATTCTTTCATGTGGCGGACGGAGAAAACCTAAGAATCGAACCAAAGAAAAACAGACATAAACCCTTTATTTGAAACGATATTTACCCAGATACTATTAAAATGCATAAGAGCAAAGAATTTTTGTTGAATTTGATCGTTCACAATGAACAATGTCTAATATTCAGTGATCGATCTTATTTCAATTCAACATCAATATTAGTGGATATTAATTTCTCTGCTATTTTGTTTGAAAATAATTTATATCAATAAACTGTAGACCAAAAATATTCGAACCTTTGTATAATACGAGTCTTTTTTAGTAATCTATTTCAAAACCTTTTAGTCGAATAAATAACTTCAAACATATCATATTTCAAGTAGCGATTTAGTTTGTTTTTATTTTTTTATCCAAATATTTTAATTTCTCCATAATATTATAAAAATTCTAATCATGTATAAAATACAAAACCAACAAAAACAATGGTTTATCTTGAACTACATCTAGATTTAATATTAAAATAATGAAGTTATTCATTGTTGGTTTATTTTTTTAATTTCATCGACAATATTTTGTGCTAGTTTTAGCTCATACAGCTGTTTCGATGTCTTGACACCATAATGATAATGACGTTCATACTTACGCTTAATATCCAATTTCGGTGTATAGACTCATATTTCTTTCTGTATGCTTAAATATTCTTTTACTATCGTGTTTCAGAAAAAACAACATTTGAGTAACTAAGCAGATTTGCAATTGTGGAATGTGAACGAAAACATTCGATAAAACTGGTTTGAATAGAGATATCAACGAAAAGACTACAAGATTAGTTAAAAAATTACATAGTCTAACAGTCCTAATCAGATGACCGTTTTTCTTTGTTATTAGTAGAATTATAGTTCTAAACAAAGCCAGACATTTTGATTTTTTTGTCATACGTTTTACTCATACAAATTTGAGTTTCACCAAAGGCCAATTTTGTTTCTAACATATACGTATCCTTTACATTTTCATCAAATCGCATAAGTAATTTCTTTTTTGTCAAAAGGAAAGAATTTCACGCTTATATTCATTTGAAAGAAATTGACAACCAAAACATTCATATGTTATGAAACGTCGATAAAAACAATTTTTCGCCCTTTATTTACCAGTATTCATTGGAGTGATTTCTCACTTGCTCCATAAAAACAAACAGATGATAGATCATAAAACAATGCATCTATCTTTTAGACATCTGTTTCAATTAGCGCTCAAAAGATATTATTCAACATCGACAGACTTTGTTTATTAATAGACATATATCTTGATAAATAAGATCAACTTTGTTTAAAAAAACCTATGAAAAAACACATGTTTCGTTTAAAACTTAACATTTCAAGAGTTGAGTTACTGTGTTCTTAACGAATCCGATAGAAATCGATCGAGATGATTTTTTTCTATCCATGGATGTTATGAATGAGAAAAAAATATTAGAGTCTTTGAAGAGTAACTGTATTCTTCTATGACAGAATAACATCCGACATGACAAAATAATGCTATACACAGTAAATAATGAAATCAATCGATGTAGCAGTATCATGGGCCTATTCGGAAGATTAATGATCGATTTTTGTAATTGCTTTATTAGTGGCTTTCTTGAAAGCAATTGAAAATTGTATTGATTTCGAATAGCTTTCGACTGCTTTGAATTGTAATATGACAAAGTTTCTATGCTTCTCTTTTTCAAAACTTTAATTACTTGCATAATCTTGCCGTAAGTATTTTTGAGATTAAGAAGAGAAGAATTTTAATATTTTAAATTTAGAGCTAAATGATTATTCTCGAACAGTACTGGGCATATTTTCCCTATGAACATAAGATTGTAACATTTCTCTATATAACCATCAAATAACTGATTTCATGAAACACAATATAGATATTTAAATTATTTTAATATATAGTTCCATTTTACAACTTACTCTAATCGTTCTATTAAATGAACTTTTTACAAAAAGTTTATGATCATATCCGAAAAATTAATTTTGCAAAATTATGATTTATTTGTACGTGCAACTATGTCATATGACAGTATGGAGACATATCCACGAAATCTCAATCAACTACTTTCAACACATCTAATTTGAAAATGTTTATTCTAATAAAATGAATCAGTGCCGTAGCAAACGTAGGATGATATTGAATTACAATATGTATGACATATCATACATTAAAACAAAATTTTACATTGAAAAATTTCTAATTGATCATCAGAATAGATCTTTATATTTTGATCATTCACAAAAGTGGATATAATTTGGGAATTGCTATTTGTGGTAAATGATAACCTATTAATATTTATTTTTTCCATTCCAAAAATTGTGTACTTGATATTTTGAACTAGTCAAAAAGGAAAACAGAAATGAGACGACTACGACATGTACATCATGTTGTTCAGATAAAGTGGTACGATGATTGACAATTTATTACTATCTTAACTAATTAAATGTAACGAAAGTTTCCTATGTAAAAACAAAAAACAATTAATGAAGTTAGTTGTCCTCCTGTAGCTGTTTAATTTGATCAACGTGAGATTTATATGTATAAGACCATTTATTTTCAACATTTTTCTTAGCATTTCCATATTAGTTCTGTTATTTTGTTAAAATTTAGCCCTGAATTCTTTTGAGAAAACAATCAGAAAAAGAATTTTATATGGGATGAGACATCTTGCAACTAATTCTACGATATTTGATTTTTTTTTGGTTAGTTTCTCAAGAAAGCTTCTTTTGAAACAGCCTGAAAAATCTAATATCATAGAATTAGTTACAACGTATCACGTTTTATGGAAATTTATTAATTTGACATGATTCCCATAAAAGCAGTGCAAGTCAACACTTGCAAATGGCAACACAAAAATCGAAATCCTACAGAGAAAATTTAAAAAAATACGTTTTGCCAGACTATGACCCTGTATAGACTTTTAGGTGAATACTATTTTTGGAGAAACTAGATTAATCGTTAGGCACAGTTTTTATGCACTATATATTGATGTAGTCGTGATTCGGATAGTCGAAGATTGAACATGAATAGGGTATGAGCTGCGTTAAAATACTATCTATAAATATTCACATTTCGCCAGTAGTCATATTCAATTGATTTATAAATTAATCTATAGTCCTTAAATGATCACAGAAACATATGCTTGGATTCTTATAGTGATGAATACTGTCAAAATATTGCTAACGATCAATTTTTTGCTGACTACGAATAAGAATGTCTAGAGATTCTTCAGCAAAGATATTCAAATCTTTTATGAAATTGCAGAAGGTTATATATAGCAATTTGGCAATGCAATAGCTAAAAGATATTCTCATCACCCAGATTATCTACATCTGAAGAATTTGTAAAAAAGCGTAGAATGTACTCTTAAATTATTGCATACTACACATGATAGATAAACTGTTTTGTCATTCAAAAACTTCACGCAAATAAATTAGAGCCTTTGGTCAAGATCCAGTTTTATATTAACAAATAAAATTTAAAATACAATATTTGAAATTAGAGTGTGGGTGTGTTGTGAGGGTGAAGTGTGAAAATGAAGGTGAGAAGTGCTTGCAGTGATAATAAGAGTAAATCTGAGAGTAAGTTTGAAGAACTTTTCTTTATTCTCATTCACAGCAATCCAGCTTCACACCTTCGAAGAATGGACGCGCTTTCACCCTCTTTCTAATGTAGTTGCTGCAACATCATGTTATTTTACTCATATTTAATATGCATTTGCAGCTCACATTCACACTATAAACCGAGCGAACACACTTGAACCTGTGCTTGCCAGCTAGAATGGGCTTAAAATGTCATAGAACTGTTTTGGTTTTGTAGAAATGATATTGGTTCTCTTCTTTCGGTGTTCCATGTCCGACTGAAAGACACTTTAAACTGAATTGGATCCATCCAAGTTACTATTCCACACGAACCGTGCTACCATCTGATTCAGAATTTTCACTAGCTGTTGAGTGTTACGCCGTTGCGTTAAGTGGTCAATGAATAGTGGATAGAGAAATGTGTGAAATAGAGTTTGATTGATCATAACACGACTTTGAAGAACAGTAAAAAGGTTGATCGTTGTACCTGATGAGTCAATAATAGGTGCACCATTGTTATTATCGATCTCCTTTTGACGCCACCGGAGGCCAGCGTTTGCCGATTTAAGAAGTTGATCTCGTGAAAATGAATTCCAATCGGTGGGCCACCAAACACTGAGACCGTATAAATTGAGTGCCGGTATTGACGAGGTATTTGCACGATGAAAATGGTAAGAATTGAATATGCCAGTACAAAGAGCAGTCAAATAGTACAATGTATATTCTGTCCACATTCGACCGAATGGAGTTCGCCACAAAGCCCAGTTCGCCAATACGTTCAAAAAAGATCGATCACCTATAAATTAAACTAATTTGAAATATCAGTTTTTTACTAGCCATAAACCTACCATAAAGTGTCTGCAATCGACACAAAGCTCTTAATGCGATCGATTTCGATAGAATAGCTGGTGTAACACCTATGGTTTTCGCCGATGGATTATTTGTGATGCATGTGTTCGGTTCGATTTGTAGTACCTGTTCACTTTCGGGCCACCATTCTGCATGATCTGATCTTTCTTCAAGTTGATACAAAGCTCGATACGATGGTGTATTATGCTTCATTTTCGAAGTTGACACTTGCTGTTTCAACAACAATTGTTCGACATGGATAGGCCAGAGAGCAATACAATCCGAATCAAGTATCATGTAAAATTCGGTTTTGATTATCTGAGCAATCACTAACTTGAACATCATTTGAAGACGATATGAATGTGTGTGAGAATGTTTTAAGACAATATCATCGGGCATGATCGAAATGGGCCATGGCCAATGATTGACAGCTTGACCGGCAAGAAATGGCTCAAGATATGATACGTGTCGACGAGGAACGAGTAATATGACCTCACTAAGTTTGCGATAATCAAGATGACATACGAGTGAAGCTAGTGAGAGTGGTATCCGTTTAAAATCGGGTCGTGCTGTGACAATGACAATGGTGAGATGATCATCCAGTAGAGATTTATCGGCAAGTTGTACAGCACGTGGCCAACCAGGTTGATCAGCATCAGAAATACACTCAAGCGGTCGTACATGTCGTACATTAGTGAGCCAAGGTATGTGTAGATGAGGTTGAAAAATAAATTTGGGTTGACCAATGAACGCTAGAAAGGTGATCATAGGAATGGTGATAAAAAGAACAGAATATCCACGACGAAAGAATCGTTGCCGAATCTTTGAATTGCTTAGCACACGTACCTAAAATATATTATTATTAGAAAACTATGTTCTCATCTCCTGCTCTGACTGCTTTACAATCATTCTTCGATAATATCAATGATGATATTTCATGTGGTTCACAATAAATCTTGCACTGACAATATAAGAAATAACCGATATTGGAATAGTCGTCTAAAAAAAGCAAATGTCAATAGTAACCATACAAAAACAATAAACTTATTATTATTCTTTCTCATCTTACCATCAGAAGTTATTTTTCAACACCTACGTCTATTATCGTGTTGGAGGAATACAGGCATATGTTTTGTTTTAATTAATTGGTAAAAGTTAGCACGTAAACTATTTTCCTATAGTACATCTAATTTCGACAAAATATAAATTAAAGTTTGCTGCAGCTCAATCGATTTTAGTTATCTCTTCTAGAGTCAAGATCGATTATGTAGTGTTTTTCCACAAGAAAAATAACTGTAAACACCTTATCGAAATAATGAAAACTTACTGAAAGTCATTATCAAGTGTCTTGCTTATGAAACAGCAAATCATAACAAATGAATATTATACTGTTGAATAATTAGGAATATTTAAGTTTGACTTAGTAAAAAATCATAATATTGTTTTCGTGATGAAATTTTTTATTCAGAAAAATGAAAAAACATCTGACTACATATACATGTAAGCAAATGCAAAATCACATCAAATCAACACTTTTCAATGAGATTGTTCACAATCATACACATGAACATTGAACTGATTTGATGTCAAAGCGCAATCACAACAGATTTCAAGAAAAAGAGTAAAAAAGCTTGCGAGTGCAGCCAGTTTGAAACTCACCTGTGATATTCAAATGTCTCTTCTCGTCTTCATTATGCATATATAAAATAGACTACATGAAAATCTCTAACAGATTAATAGTTTCTTGTCGAGAATAATTAAACCGCAAGGCAAATGAACTGTTTTATTGATTTCTATCTTTAGAATAGATTTTTTTCTTCAAGTTTTATCTGCGCTCTATTTTGTGGATCTCACATATATTTTCGAAGAAAAAAGTGAGTGAAAGTTTTAAGTCGAAGTTTTGCGGCTCCTTCTTCTTCCTCCTAGGCTTCCATTGCAGACTCCTAGCAACGGACTCCCTATTATAGACATCTCCCTAGGACAACCATAGTTGTTGAGTTCCACACATTGGTTTCGGAGGAGACCGCACTGACAAAGTTTTTTTTATTCGTATTGAAGCTATTCACTCTTTATCTATTTATTTTTTTTCTTTTTTCTTAAACTACTATTATTGTTCTAACCATCAATGTAACTCGCAAATAAGTCTGCTATACACATCTATTAAATCTACAACTGATCTCAACGTGCTATTATGTATCTTGATTACCTTAGAAACATGGGCATCGTTCATTCTCGAGAGTTATGATGATCCATTCACATTTGTTGATGCCGACATGAAACAAAGGCCTAGATCCACATCCGTTGCGCATGACGTCTTGTCACATATATCCTTCTCTGTAGTGAATTACCTAGACCAGTAAAGACTTATGTTCGAATCAATCTAAAGGATTGATATAGAAACTAGTACACGATATAAATACTTTGCCAACGTCAACGATTTTAGTTTCTAAAACCGATCTATTTCCTCGAATATTCAATCTACAACAAAGCCTTCTTTAGATGGAAAATGTAGAAGACCATTGCGGTACACATGATGAGATTGCAGTTGTACTCAAAACTAGTTCCTATATATATATATATATGCCAAAAAATGCTTTTGTTTTGGTTAAACACAAAAAAAGCCAATATTCTGAAAATTGCTGCAATTAACTGTAGGAAAAGCAGGATGGGGGATGCAAGAGGAACACTAGTATTTAGCTCCTAAGCAAGAACTCATAGATTACTCATTAGAGATAGAATTCTTGATTGCGAAGTAGAAGTTACATCTAAGAACTATGAACTCCTTCTATATTTGTTAACACACTGAAACGTTGTTCTGAGTGTGGCAATTGATAGAATATCTATGACAGTATATACTCACAAAATTTCATGGCTAAAAATATAATTGTTGAACAATTGTGAAATATACAAAATATGGGTACTACAATAGTCTTCTACGTTTTATACTTCAGGAAGTCTCTATTGTAGATTGAATATCTGAACAAAGGGAACGGTTTTGGTACTTATAGCTATTGTTATTGTTTGCACAACTCACCTTCCCCTACACATGGACAAAATTTAATTTAATTTGCTGACATTCATCAAATAGGATTATATGCCTCTATTGTGCAATGACTCTTAGGAATGAAGAAATCTTTTTTATACAGTGCTGAAAAACATACAACTACACAAACAAAAGAACGAAAAGAAAAAACATCCAGAGAAGAAAGTGAAGACAAAGAGAAGAAGGAGAGTAACTTGGTTACACTTTCCTACTACAACAGTTAAGTTAATATCAAACAAACAAGATAACATTGTGTATCTTCTTCGTCAAATACGAAATGAGAGACGAAAAGTTAGAACAAGAGAAAATGTGAAAATTTTAAGAAATCTCACCAATGAAGAGAAGAAATGATCGAAGTTTGTAGCAAATGATGTAATGTATAATTCATTTGAAATAAGGAGTGACGAGAGAGAAAGAAAAAGAAACGAATAGAGAGGAGAATATGCAAACAAATTTACATATACACATGCACGCCTACACAAGAAATATGAATTACGTTTTCGTGCTCTTTAGCACGTTCTCTTGTCAGTTTCAATTCCGGAAGACACAATCAGTTGTAGTGAAACTTCTCAGTAGTTCAAAACCTCAATATGATACTATTTCACTCAATATTCTAATCTTTTTCACAGTTTCTTTGGAGATATTTGAATGGTAAGCTAAAACAAAAGCATTATTATGGTACCTATTGAATTACGACTGACTTGAAGTGTGACGCATTTCTTTCTTTTCTACCATACAAAAAAAAAGTAGTATACAAATGAATCAATGACAACGTTGGTCGTGTGTGGCTACTCATAGAGGAAATACGAAACAGTGCCGTAAACGTAAAGATGTATGTAATATAAACTTAAGATAAAATATTTTAGAATGCATTATAGGTAGTTACATAGTTTGGAACTTGATGACCACGGATATCATCTTTTTTATCTGTAAAATATTTGCTTCATGTAAAAACATTGAAAATACTCAAAAGGATCGCACAGATCAAAAACACTGTCCTGTATCGTAAAATTAATTTTTTCAAGCCTTAATAGAAGATTTAATGTTCAAAATACATTTTTCTGAATTGACATCCAAAATCCACATCAAGAAAGATGTTCGAATTGTTTTCAAAACAAATAGTTGTCTGACATGGAAGTATCAGTCTGTGAGTGATAAATTAGGATGATATATTTAGTGAACTTATCACGTTTTTTGCGAACGATTATACCTTTGATTTATATACTATCGAATCGACTGACTGACCAATTTCATAAGTATGGACAGCTTTTTTGTAAATTTCTTACCACTGCTGTGTGAAATGACTTTTATTGAAGTCATGAGATAAACAGTCGGATCATTTTCAATTAGCTTTCCTCTTTTTCAATTAAAATCTTATGAAAATAGCTTAATATAGGTTGAAATATGCGAAGAATTCTATTGATATACTTATGACTTATTTAAAAGGTCTTTGGAAAGTCTCTGTAAATTGTTTGGGAGACTGCATTCGAATGTTAGATAACTTCGAATCAATGGTTTATGAGTGCACATAATGTGCAAATAAAGTTTTTCACTCATGAAATTTATTTTTTCATATATTTCTGTCAAAATAAATCACACTCCGACAAAATCTGTTAACATGATTCGAGCTCACAAAGATCAAGATAGCTGCTGATGCAGTTAATTCGAACAGATTTGTTGAGCTTCTAGACTAGTAATGATGTGGATATCAAAATTATTCACTCATATTCAAAAAGCCTTTGAATGTTTGTTTGATTGACCAGAATGAGAATGATATATTCGCTGATGAAAAGGTTTTTAAGGTAATATTCATTCACTCTGACGAAAGACAAGGAAGATTTCACTCCTAAATTTAACATCGTATCACTTAGACATTCGACTGTTAACAAGAATATTGTTGCTCTATATATTCAATTTTGATCAAACTTTTTCGAATTGATCATGTCCATTGACTTACTTGAAGGATATCAAATATTGTCAGAATACAATTAACCAGATTGTTAATGTTCATTTTCTGTTGATATGATTTGTCAAAAAGAAAGATCTGTGTCAGATAGATCGTCTTCAATCAATATTTCTTTTCAATGCATGTGCTCTACAATATAGGAATTTCTCCACACTTATCAAAACTCTTATTATAGTATTAATCGATTCTCAATGTTCTACTGCTTTTCGAAATATTTCGAGTAAGTGTATTTGTTATTGAATAAAAATCTGCCATTCATATCAATGAACTATCTGCGAATATTTTATGATTATTCATGCCGACGGTATCTTCAATCAAGATTATTGACAATATCGCAAAGAGAAAAGAATAAGCAGATACTTATTTTTTTTCAATTCGATATTCAGCTTTTAGTAAAGTTATTCTTTTCAGAAGTCGTATGTATTTCCTATATGCATTTATATATTATTAAGACTAACACGATATAATAATGTGTCATAAACCAAAAGCTGTAAGTACAATACCTGCGGGATTAAAATGTGAAACATGATACAGTTGTTCTTAATAATTATGTAGGTCTTGGTTTATTCGACCGATCTTCGGACCCTTTTTTCACCATCTTTTATTTAATTCACTAGAACTAAAATAGGAAAACAATTTAAATATTCTCATAAGATTTTAAGGATGTATGATTGCTAATAGTGTATCGAAAACGTGTGTCATGATCTGTGATGGAAGGAGCGAGGAATGGGTCCAAATTTCTTTCTCTCTACACTTCAGCACTCCTTTCAGATCTTGTTTCACAAAAAAAGCAAAAAATCAAATAGGTTTCATTAGACTTTGAACACCAAGCATGAGGAATCCATTGAATATAATATTTTTATTGAATTGAACTAATAATATTTTTTAAAAATTCATTTGCTCCATATTCTCCATCGAGTGATTTTGTTAAACCAAGACGAACAACTACTAATTTCTTAGATGGAATTATAAATATAGATTGTCCATCAAAACCACTTGCATAAAACATATCTGTAGGTACGTTTGGAAATCGTCGTGTTGTCGAATCATTAGTTTTACCTGTGTTTAACCAAAAATGAAATCCATATTCACCATATTGATTAGAACCAGCTAGTGTAGTTGTTTGTTTAATCCAATTTTCAGATAATATCCGTTCATTATTATACAATCCATTATTTAAATATAATAAACCAAATCGTGACCAATCACGAGCAGTACCCCATGAATATGATGAACCAACAAAAGTGCCTGATGCATCAACTTCCATAATAAAACTATTCATACCAAGCTTATAAAATAATTTTTGGTATGGAAACGAATGATATTCACTTTCACCAACTGTATGACGGATAATACGTGATAATATATTTGTGTTACCACTATTGTAATAGCATTCAGTACCTGGCTTATTTTTTAATGGATGTGAAGCAGCAAATGTACCCATATCGCTTGTATGAAATAAAAATTGTCATCATCTATTTTATTACCCATAGGCCATGGTATATTATCTTGGTTTATATCAGGTGGTATAGATATATTGAATGTTTGCGCATGAATTTGGTCTTCTGTTAATTCACTAATCAATGTTGCACCGAGTCCGTGGCGATAAATAGCTTTACGTTGAGCGAATCCAAATAGCGAAGCACTTACTGATAAATCAGTGTTATTTACAGTAAACGTTGCATATTTCATAGGAAACATATCAAGATCTTCGGTACGTTGTTGTTGTTCACTATGACCAGCTATAAATATTGATGAACACATATATATTTAGCTCCATATCCATTACTTATGGGCAATAATAACCAATAGTAATGAATACCATAAGCAAACAGTAAACTAATTACAATGAATATTTTTCCTTGCATAAGTATTCTCGTCAAATTTTGATACAATTATTTACGGCTTTCTTTTTTAAAATTGTATTCAACACTTTTTAAATCTACAATCATAAATATCAATGTTTTTGTACTCAAATTTTTTTATATGTATGTTTATCTTGATTAAATAGTTTTATAACTCTTATCGAATGTAAGATATAAAAACAAACAGATAAATAGTAACAGGTAAAAATGAAATTTAATTTGATAAACATGTGAGGACACAGTGGTAGGATATAATGTGTCTAATGTCATGCATACCAAGCAGAAATAAAATGTATGAAAGATTTTTTGCTCTTGATACACATTGTATTTGTAAGACAATTAGAGTAATTTTTAAAGAAAAAAAAATAGTGGATCTAACTTATTTCATTGTTTTGAACGCTTTACTTTTTTTCTTTGACTTTTTAGTCTTTCTTTGATTATATGATCAAAAAAAAGAGTAAAACTGGGTGTAGTGCATATCAACCGTCGTTTATTATTGATAAGTGTTTTTTTTTTCAAACAAAAAAAAAGATACATTGTGTTTTTCTTTTAAATATATTGCACACAAAACTTCGTTGTAGTACACTTCGATATGTTCTAGCTATGGGAAAAAGTGTGTGTAATTAATTCATTGAATTAACAAAATTTTAAAAAAAGTTTTTCTTTTCATCCACAATTGTTCTAAATTATTATACTAAAGCAGCAATATCGATTGCATATCTTAGAATTGGTTTTATCAACAAGTTTCATCACATTTTATCTGATGTTACATGAATATCGTTGATGGATAATCAAGTAGATCTTTGTCTTCCCTCATTAAAGATATCGTATTTCAATGTTGCTCTCATTGCACAGATACATTATTCACATATTGCGCTATGAAAAACGTCAATAATTGTAAGAGAATACTATTTTATATACCAGGCGTTTAAGTTTTCTAGTTCTGCTCCTCTCCAGTCACAAGTGTAGACCTCTGATTTCATTTCAATGGTCGAGTTGCAGCTATATTTCACAGCAACATTCAAGATTTTTAATCGTGATAGAAGTCTATTTTTCTTCTGCACTTGACCACTACTGAGAGAGTAATTGCAATGAGAACACATCTATCTCTTACAGTTATTGCAGACAAATATTATGTTTTCCACATTTTCTTCATTGTTTATCATTTTTATTAACTTTATGCTGGATGTTCTCCAAATAAAGCGAATGAAACAACCAGTAGATCGATAGTCACATACTCAGATCATTCGAGTCAACAATGCTGAAACTTCACTTATGTAAAATAGTGTTCTCTCAGAATTATTGACGTTTTTCATAGTGTAATATAGGAATAATGCATCTGGACAATGATCGAAACATTGAAAAATACAGAATAAGATATTGTTAGGCAATTTTTAGTATATTAAATGAGAATCTACAGCCAAAAGTGTGATAATCATTGATTAAATTTGATCTTTCGTATTCTAATATGTATGAAATTTCAGTCTCTTAAATATGATCTTACCTAGCGAGTTAAGCATCGTATTGAGCCTTCCAAAGGATGATTTTTTTTTTGTGAATCGTTCATCCAGATCCCAAACCAAGTTTCATATCATATTCTTGACTGAAGCTTAGGCTCTCAAATTATGAGTAGTACCTCTAAAACAATTGAACGGTGTATAGATGAGTTCGAATGAAAACTTTGCATTGAAAATAAAACAATAATTTCTACCTGTTTGAAAAATTTCAGACATCTATCACTGGCTAATCCAGAGTTGTTCAACATCATGATTTTTCGTCTATGAGCGAACCCATAGAATATAAATGACAAAAGAAATTCAGCCAAATGTTTACGGATATATAACTCATCGGTATATGCATTTATTAAAATTTTAGTTCGATTGGTCGAATCATTCTTGAGATATTCAATGCAAAAATCCTCTAACTTGTGAAATTTTATTCGATTTTAAGAAGAAAGACATGAAAATCTTTATGGGAGCAAAATAGAAAACAAGATCTAATGAAGTATTTGATCAGCCACCCGTAGATTCATGTATGACGGATTTCTTACGCTGTAACATCGAAAAATTCAGGTATCCATTGTTTCAAATTAATTAAGTTCCTATTCCTCGCATCAGATTTTACCAAATTATGGTAGTCCGAATCATCATCTCTCTCATTATTTGCTATTCCTCTGTCGTTTGAGATATCCAGTTGCCACACTTGCACAGGTGCGTCATGGATAAGATTGATTTTTATTTTAACACCATAATTTTCAATGGTATATCAATACAAAGACAAATTACATAAATCCCGAAATCCACCTTGAATAGGCACAGCCAGTCAATCTTCATAGGCGTCGCTTTTTATTTCAAGTTCGTAGACACGAGCACAAGACGTAAATAAATCTCGTGCGCTCGTGCATGATTTACTCAGCATACATTTTATTGAGTTTTTCTATTTGATTAGAAATTTCAATTTTTAAAATTTATTAATTGTAAAACATATACAAGTTTTACATCAAACATCAATAAAAGCAATATTTATTTTTTTACACAAAGAAAAATGCCACAAAAACTAAATTTCATGTGACTAAACACTGAAGAAACTGTGTCGATATAATATTTTCATCTTGCTTTAGACCCAACTATAGGCATATGTGTTAATAATTGAGCTGATTGAGATTTGTTGGGGCTCAAAGGGTTATAATATTTAGGTTCATAACTGAAAAGTTTCTCAAGTCAAAATTTTGACTGTGTAGGGACAGAGTGAGATACTTGTATATGTTTAGAATGATTTCCAGAAAATTTTGTTGAAGTTAATTCACAAAGAAGAATAGTTGATTAAAATCAGGCTTTCTGTCTCAACGATGATTGGATATTTCTTTTTTTTCCATTTGTTTACTGCAAGTAACTATGTATGTTTAACACTGTCATTTTTGCATTGATTAGATGCCATGAATTGACGATGAATGCTTTTTTTTTTCGTTATATGGTCAAGCAAGAAAGAGTGTCAACAAAATATGCTTATACAAATGTACTTATCTCGCTTGAATGTGAAAGCAACCATAGTAGCAAAAAAAGAATTCAAAATGTGTTTACAGTTGCATAAATTTTCTTCGATAAACACAATGAGTCGAAATTTGTTTCTTATGATAGTGATTCTTGGAACAACTGCTAGTAATCCAGGTTAGATATCGACATCAAATCATAAGAAAGATTCAGTTCAAATAAAGTTTCATCTCTATTATGGAACAGTTCTTTTTGAAGATTTTGACAAATTGAAGCCTGTTATAGAAAAGAAGAGAAAAATCTTTTTGATCCGGAACTAAAAGTCTAATGAGTGTTTTTTAATAATTGTTAGTGATCGACTTGACCGATTGCAAACTGACACATGATGAAGCTGTTGCACAAGTCACATCGATGAGTGTACAAATAGCCTCAGCCAGTGAATGCGGTGGTGATACTACAATAACATGCATCTCACTCGAGCAAATCAATTGTGACTCAATTGGCTGTTTGAGACAACTCAAGAGGAGTTCATCATGTGACATCACTATTACGGCTGGCACGGTAAGAACATTTTTTTTTCATTTATATTTAAATTTTATTGAAATAAAAAAGGAAACAAGCAACGAAAGCGGCTACAAAATTGGCATCGGACTTGATAGTTGCATCGACACTTATATCAGCAACACTTTTGAAAACAGTGGAGATCCCATCAGCGGAACGATACAATATACAGCAGCCAATGGAAATACTTTTACCAAGGAAACCGACCATTGGGATATTAGATTTATATACTATTGTTAGATTCATATTCTTTTACTGATCTGAGTTTTTTTTTTGAGAGAATCAATAAATGAACAAGAATTAAAGCATGACAGGTTGTGTTCGGTAACGTTCGTTTGAATTCGATTAGCAATCTTTCTGGATGGAATTTATCATAAATAACCTGATTAATAATCGTTCATCCGATATTTATTGTATACATGAGAAATCAAATAATATTATTTAAAAAAATTATTCCTAATTTTGGTCTTCATTTCTATTTATGAGCTTATCGGCAATAAAGTCAAATAATCACTGTACGATAAATGAAAAGAGATTTCTCATATAAGAAGAGCTAGAAGCTTGTTCAAAATATTTTTCTTATCCGGATTCGTTTCTTCATTTGTGTTAAATCTCAAATCGATTATGCTAAGTGTTGTATTTTATTATCTATCGAATCATACAAATTTCATTAGGACTCATCGGAAAGAAACTAAGGTTTTTATTAGAAGTACTAAGTTCTCGACAATGCTATGATCACAATTCTTGCTCACGTTTGCTTCTAAACTTATGATAGTTATCTACTTAGTTGTAACAGATACAAAACCAGAATTTGACCCGTTTTCTCTAGTATTTTGTTTGATGTATGTAAAATGTGTCGAAGATTTCGTTGATGCTTACTTAGAGTTCAATCAGTTATGATTTCCGTCAAAATTTTACACAGAGCAAAATATAACAAGACTTGCGCGAGTAAAATCAACACAAATGATCCTTCTCGATGAGTTGTTTCATAGGATGAATTTTGACCGGTTGATATGGAGCAGAAGAACTTAGCATATGAGTAATAGAAATATGAGTAGTTTCGAACCCTCGTCACTGATCACGATATCATCTTACTTGTTGATTGGTATTGCAATCACGAAAATCGCTCTATTTTTCAAAACATAGAAACATACCTAACCGCAAGAATGAACATCTAAAAAATTCGCATATACATACAATTGATAGAAGACTTCAAGTGCTGTCTACGAGTAAATTATGCTTTGATAACAAAATATTGGCTTGTAGGAAAAGAATAAGTTTATTGAAAAAAATATGTGGGAACCAAACTCAAGTCTCATAATCACACAATTGAACCTATACAAATGTAGAGTTTTTGTGTTCTAAATTAAAGCAAATGAACGTTTGTAGAGAATTCAATAGTACATGTTTTGAAAAAAAAAGATCAACGTTTTGTCGTATTTATGAACAGAGATGCATATAAAACAAAATATGATGCAAAATTTTTATAACACCGGGTATGTAACCCTCACCTATTTTTCATTGTTCTATGGCATACTATATTCACTTAAGTTTGATTTAATAATCTTTCTGTATAGAGACGACTGAATCAATATCTGAGAAACATCATTAAAATATATTGATTATTCATGGGCTCAATTATAATGCCTTGCTCATCATTATTGTTAAGTTAGAATTTATTTCAGTTTTATACATCAATTCAAAACTAGAATCACAATACATATGCTACAAAAAGAAAACTAGGGTCTATTGTGAAAACTGTTTGTTTGTTAAGAGATTATTCTGTCAATCATAATTTTGAGTTGTGGTCACTGCCTCAATAATAGACATAAGACCTTTTGTTTTGTATAATTGTTTCAATGTATAACCGCTTTTGTTCAATAAATCGATGTATTCTGTTAAGTTTCTTTCTTTCGAACCAACGCCTGATAGCATTTCAAGATCCATTACGTGTACTTCCCAGTTATCTTTACCATTTGATAATATTATCATTTCGACTATAAACACTGTAATTATCTTTTCTATTTGTGATTTATTAGCGTAACGTATTGATTTGAGTATTTCAATAGATTTTTCATCATCCCAATCATGAATTATGTATTTTAATATATAAGCATCGGCGGATGGTAATGTTTCCGATTTGAACATGTCTCCTGCAGCAAATTCATAACGAGTTGGTTCAATCTTTTTTCGTTGAAACTCGTTTGGATTCATCATTTTAACATTTTCGATCACATGTTCTAAATCAAATAAAATACCATGTAAATTTTGATGTTTTTCTAAAATAGATGATAATAATGTTCCTAATCCTCCAGCAATATCAACTAATGTATTGAAACGAACAAAATCAATAAGTGAAACTATTGATGATGTCGTATAATTTGAATAAGCAACCATGGAATTATTGAACATATTTGCATATTCTTTATTCTCTTCTTTTTGCATGTAATCAAATACGTTGCAACCGAATACCTGTTCGAAACTATTTCCATTTGTGTAGCCAAATTTAATTAAAGATGGAAGATATGTTGATATCTTTTCCGCGTTTGGTCCTAAATCTAATCGAATCATATCACGTGTTTTTGAAAAATGATTGCTTGTCAATAGTAATCCATCGTCTGTCAATTGAAACCGAATCATTTCTTCTGGATGACTATACTTATTTGAATTGTGACCATCATTATTTATCTCTTTTATAATATCAGCATCAGCAATCACACGTAACAGTCGATAGAGAAATTCTGCGTTCCAACTATTTTCATTCAATTGAGATAATTCAGATGCCGTAATAGGAGCTTGATGATCAGCCATTAGATCAGCAATGCCCAACTCACAAAATGTCCATACAGCTCGTTCGAGTGATCGATGACATATTAGCGATACGTATTTCGATAGACCTTTGAGTTCCAATGGAGAGGAAACAATATCATTGTTGTGCTCTGCCATAATGATTAAAATCGAATCAATAATTATATAGTATATTTATTATGATAAACACAGAGGCATAAACTGGTGAAAAAACGTTTCAAGTGCCTAGTAAAAAAAAATCTAGTGAGCAACGATTGAAAGAAAAAAATAATTAGAGAAGATGTTCGTTCTTGTACATCCGTCTTCTGCCTGTCAAATAAGGAAAACACAATAACATGAAATCTCAGTAGTCGACACGAATGAAATACCAATAAATCTCGAACATCTCAGTTGAATATCATTTGCAGCCATTATTCGCAAGAATCATAGTGATTTGAAATGCATAAGTCAATAATTTTTTAAGTCAGTCAGCTGCATGATTATTTCACCGTTTGGATGTTCAAAAGTGATCTCAGAACTCTAACTTTTCAATGCTTTATATGTACCATGGAATATTTTTTACAATGTAGAAAAAAAGTAATACTCTCTCGAGACTTATAAGAGAAGTCGATGTTGTCTCTTTGAATGACACAGCTTTCTATCCTTGAAAGGGTTTAGAATTTAAAATTGACTAATAATTTCGACAATAAAATCAGATTGAGTTTCTTTATACATAGAAATATAGGATCAAATGATACACAATATTTTACTCTAACTTCGTCGCTCTTTTGATGCTACTATCACAACGAGAAAGCTATTTTTTTCATGGAACATGAAACCAGGTTATTTTTTGAATACTCATCATACTTTCGTCTTATTTGCTTCATTCAACAAATCGATTTTACTAAAAAATACAATTATCTTAGTGCGAAAATTTGTTGCACTCTACTGTTTTTTTTTATATAAAAACTACAAGAAAAGTTGCGCCTTGCTTCGAAACAGACAACTTGCGAGCAATAGCAAAGTCAAAAAGCAGAAAAAAGTTTGTAAGAGAAGAGAACGAGCACCGAACCAGTGTTTGGAGTACCTGCGCCTAGTACTTTTTCTTATCATTTTTTCAATGAAAGTTGTTAAGTGTCTAATTGTCTATCTATATATATCTGAAAAAAATTGAAACAGCCAAAGCTTATGTGTGATTGCATGAAAAGAGAACTTGTTAAGATCAACATATGAATTCTACATTTCACACCATTCTATCTAATCAAAAAAGCAAGTTTGTGCGAGTAACTAAACCTGTTCAAATTTAATGAATACTCGATATTTATCAAGTGCACAAAAATCTCTTGAAAAATTAAAATAGCTAATAAATGGAATATGGACACGTATATCTTAACTTGTGTGACAACATTATTTCAACTCTACACTGTAGAGATGAACAAGTATATTTTAACGGATGAGACAGATGAGACTGCTAGTTTGTTCCAGGCTTGCTTCTCAACTTAGTTTAGATCCGAAAGTTTAGTTCTGATGCTAAAAATAATAAAGACTTTAGTTTGAGTTTTATTGACATGTACCACTATTTTGTAAGCTTAAATCTATTGAATACCACAAAGGCATCACCTACTCAGTATTTGACTAGAATAAAGTGTCATCTTTATTTTTTCAATAATGTATTATCCACTATTCAAATAGATAATGAAAATATATAAATACACCATTGTTATTTGGTCATAAAACCAATGTCTTAGACTGGACTGTATTATGTTGAAAACTATCGAAGCATATGTCTAATAATCTATTAGTCGTACATTCTCATGTCAATAAAAACGTTTCAGTTTTTTCATTACAGTCGAAAAGAGATAAGCTCTTTTGAAGGAAAGAATTGTGTGTAGCTTGACATTCTGTATCTGCTGACATAAAAATGATTAGTGTTAGTACGACTAAATTCTGAGACAATTATTTAACTGGTGAGCGTTTGATTAGTGTTTTCTACCTTTCAATGTAGAAGTTAATTAGATAATCAAACCAAACACATTACGATATGTACCAAAAAATTTTTTCATTACACACTACAGAAAAGATTTCTTGAACTCAATCGAATAGGATAAAAATGATTTTTACACATTTCTGATTCTATTGTTGAACAAGTGGATTTTTTTAGTACTCAATACTTTTTTAACCTACAAAATAACGGTATATTCTTATTCAAAGGAGAACATATGGGTAAAATCTATATAAAGTTTTTATCTTTCACCATCAAACCAAAATTTTTGAGATTGTCTTACTCGAATATATTGTCAATTTCCTTGTGTTTTGTTATATGTCGAGTCTTGTCCCTACAATCAATTGAAAGCTATTTATGTAACTCACTGTATTGCTTCAGCTTTATCTTAGATTGAATAGAAAAGAGCAACAGAAAGGCTTTTTCTTATAGTTATTATTTATCGAAGTATCTTTAGTATTCTTCTTCTCCAGTTCTTTTCTCTCATGTCTTTTTTTATCTTTTCTTAATCCCATTCTCCTTCTTTTTCTCTCTTCCAATTTCTTGCCATCATCATTGATTTTTGCGTATTTTCTCTAGACACTCTTCGCTTTTCACCAACTAAATACTTTTCTATTACTGCGCAGAACGCTTGCACCACACAGTCTTTTTTGGCTGTCATATTAATACACAGACAGACACTGGAGTTTTTTTCCTCATGATGGGCGCACTCAAAAGTTGCCTACGCCATATAATGTTTTTCAACCGATCCTAGATCATATTATACGTCGTTCTAATCGATTCATAGTCATTTTTGCTCAGAAAAAAATCTACCAACCGATTAATCAGATTATTTTTTCTTTACTATTTTATTCAATTTTTAGTCTGTCATTTGTTACTTATTTTGACATTCAAAATGAATTAACTATATTTCTTTATCATTTTTTGAAAATAAAATAAAAAATAAAAACTACACATATATACTAGATGGTATTCGAGAGAATCTCGAATTGAATTTTCAACAAAACGGTATTTCGTAGAAAACGAAAATTTGATTGCCGAGTTAATGGTAATCATCATTTCTAGTTGAATTTTGTACATACTACTGAACATAGACACTTCTCTATATCATTTGAATTCGAAAAATTACTTTTTCACGAGTCAGTTGATATAAGTTGTGAGAAAATTGAAGAGTACTATTATAAAATTCATTGCCACGAGAACTCTATGAAAGTCTAGGAATACTTTTCTGAAGGACGAGGGTGGGTTTGGGTTTGATTAATGACTTCATTCACGCCTACACCCATATCCCACATCGACCCACACGACACACCCAACACCCACACCCTATTTCTTTGTGTCTCAATTGTTTGCTCTCAGAACAATATCAAAGATAAATGATACTCCCTTACAAGAACAGAAAGGAATACTCTTGAAAACGTGTGAGTAATGAAAAACGTTTGTCATTTCTTTGCCATTCAGAAAAACTTTATCAAGCGAAAATATCATTCCAATGTTTAATATGGTTATTTGCGTGAGTATCAGAGACAAAGTTGAACTAAAGCGTGAAAATTTAACTGCTCAAGTAGATAAACTTGTTCTTCCATGTAAATGAATTAAAAGGATTTTCTTTCAAAAATGAGAATGTGTTTTTAATTTTTATTTTCATTTATCTCAAGTAGAATCTCATTTTCTTTCTTTTTGCTGCGGCTCAAGGATTCAAAATTAGCCTTATAATCTAGCAAAAAAATTCAATTTCGATGTCCCTGTGAGAATTACTGAATGCATGTTTTATTTTGATTTTAGGTTCGTTGTTACAAATAATGACAAGTGCATAACAAAAATTCGAAAATTCGATTTTTAACTGTTTTATTTATAGGTCAAGCTGTTTATAAAACATCAGACGAATGTAAGAACAAAAAAAAATTGCTACATCATGGTGTCGCTGTATAGCTGATAGTATATCACGACACTTTTTCTCATATCATCATAATGAAGATTGCATAGTGCAACGAATTAAACTAGAAACAGATTTTAAAACATTTTGAATAAAATTTAGACGGAATTTTCCTATAAATTTTTAGTTATTGTATCTTTTCTTTTCCAACTACAGCAATATCATACCCTAGTGAAACATCTTGTAAGCAAGATCTTGAAATCTTGGGACCAATAAGCAAGATCTTGATCAGATCTTGGAAAGATAGGGTGTGGGTGTGGGTGTGGGTGGATGTGGGTGTGGGGTGTGGATGAGTGTGGGTGGGGTGTAGGTGTGGGTGGGTGTGTGGAGTGTGGGTGTGGGTGTGGGTGTGAGCGTGAGTGTGAGTGTGGGTGTGAGTATGGGTGTTGGGTGTGGATGTAGGTGGATAAAAATAAAACAAACATCTACACCCTCACCCACAGCCACAGCCACACACCCACTTTTTTCGCTCAAAAATTCACCTGGAGTCTCCCTCAGGGTTAAGCCAAAACACGAATTTCATCAAAATGCTGTTTTTAGTGTTTAGTCATTTGCTATTTTAGGTTCTAATAATATTTTATAAGCTTTGAAATCAATTTGGACTGTCCAAACGATAGTTTGATGGAATTCATGTTTTGACTTAACCCTGAGGGGACCCAGGTGAATTCTTCAGCGAAGCAAAAAATTCATGAAAATACTTCAAACGCATATAAGTCGACTCAGTTTTCGATGCTAATTCGAAATATGTTGTCAGATTTTATTGTTTTAGACCAAAACGTAACTTTTTCTGACTAAAATCTTCTAAGTATCAACAAAAAAGACATAGAAATTTGCGAGGTCCGCACAGTCCTTACCGGTTTTCTCTTCAGGCCTTTCGATTTTTAATATAGAATATATGGCTACCGATAGAGCATGACTAGGCACAGTTTCTGGGAAAAAATAACGTGGGTACCAATAGGTCTTGAATGATAACGAACTACTATACCAATACCAATTAATTGAAATTTTGGGTTTTTCTAGTATTTTTGAATTAAAGTTTTTAATTTTTTTGGTTAAAATGAAACATTTTTCCTTTCAAACGAAAATAATGAGATAAACAGAGTTATAGAGCAAAACATTCTTTACAAAACTAAGTAAAACACGAATTATTAATGGACTCGGACAACGGCCCATACAGGGTCACTTTAATAAGGGGTCTAGTTTTTTTTTTAACCCGAAATATTTGTTAATACTGAAAAGCAGTGTATAGAAGAAAAATTCATGAAACTTGACAGAAACCAATCTGTTCCATATACCATTTAATGTAACTTTTCTAGTTCTACAAAACCCTGTATTTAGTTTCTCTAAACAAATAGTGTGGCAAATCCGACAGGATCCTTTAAACTATGTAGAAGTTCTTTCAGGTTCATTTTTCTTGCCACACTCTATTGTTCCTTCTTTATTTACTCATAATTGATCTAAAAGCTTATAAGTTCGAAATCTATCGTTTTTTTTTAATCTATATGCACTATACTGATTATTTCCATAGGTCTAAAATATTTTTGTTATTTATCATTCTTCTGTAGAATATGAACAGTTCTATTCTAATCGTTACTAATTACTATACTAAAATACTTAAAAATAAATCTAAATTTCAAGCGATAACATTTTCGAAAATACTAAGAAATGTTAACAACGTTATCCTATTTTTCATTAAAACTTTCAAAATATTTATTAATAACATTCGATGCAATACTAATCAGATAAAATGTTGAACCTTCTGCCATTCTAGTAATCGCTTTCCGATACGAAACTTGGAATACTGATGCACTTTTAAGCATTACTGTTATGACCGGTGATGATTGATTTCTTTCATTATTCTGATACCTTTATGCTAAGAAAAGTCAGTGGTGCTAAAGTATTGGTCATCGTCGTAGGTTTTTCATGTGCTAACCAACATCACCATTAGTCCTCTTGTTGCATCCCTAGCTTCGAATATCAATCATGGAGAAATTGATAATTCGCGAAAAACTAAGAATTTTTTCTACGACTAAGAACCGACAAATGTTTCTCTCGGAAAGATATTTACAATTTATTGAAAAATACGTACGCGAAGTGCTACATAAATGCTGTGCTTCGTAGCGTATTGAAAATAGTATCCTATATATCATGTATCTACAAAAATAAGAAGTTTTAATAATTGTCTCAGTTTGTATTTACATGTCAGCATATGTCTATCTATGAGAAGCACAAATCAAGAATCATATGATCATTTTTTAATCGCATGTTAGTAGTTACTATTTTTGAAGGATTTTTTTGTTCTATATTTGTATAAAGTTTTCCAATTTCTATTGAATAACTATATTCGTAGAAAATAGCTAAACTAGCATCAATAGATAAAGCAGATATCTCGGATTGAGTCAATTTTGAGTTTAATTTTGTATTAGATTGGATCGGATGGATCACAATTTATTGGGCTTAAATTTAACTGGAATCATTGTGAATATGCTTTCGCGAGAAATTTATCATATGATGTCTGAATCATTACTTGACATTTTCGTCATACTTGTTCTTCTATCTGTTATGAAATTAATAACATTTGTTCATCCGACAACTCTTCACTTTTCTAAATATAAATAATAAATTTCATTATCTAAGAAGTGATTGTTAATTAATAACGTTGAATGAAAGTTATTATTCATTAATTTACTTTATAAATAGAGTGTGGGTAGATGTGGGTGTGGGTTTGTAGAGATACTCAAAACACACCCACACCCATCCGCATACCCATATCCCACAGCGGTAATCTGATTAGGATCCTGATGCAATCCTGTTTCAAACTCTGTCAAGATCTTGAAATTTCGTAGCTACACGCTTCTTTCAGGATTTAGTCGATTCTCCAGGAAAAAAGAGCGAATTCTGGAAGATTCTTGACTGGATCCGTTTAGGATCTGACTCGGAAACATCAACAATTTTTCCTAGGGAATACTGAAAAATGAAACACGTGTCTAATATACAGTGTATCGACGGCAGTTTCTCAGTAGTTATCACATGAAAAAAAAGGATTAATAAGGACGAGTATATGCGTAATTTATTGAGTTCATAATAGATCCATTGTGTGGGATAGACATACAACATATAAATCAATCACTAACAAGAGAAAAAAGAAAGAAAACGGAAATAATTAAATGACTATTGGTATAAGTGCGAATATAATTGACTGAACTGAAAAAGATGATAAGAAATGTTCATCACTCTAAAACAAAACTAAACGTTTATGATTGAACAGCAGAAGATTGTCAAGGATTTCGTACAAACTGAACAGTTTTCTGTTTGCTTTTTTGAGTGATCGTGGTATCACCGACTGTTGCTATTGAAACACCCCTTGGATTCATTGCTATGTGTTCCACGTGCACTCGATTATTTGGATGAGCCAAAATATCGACTAGTTTTCGTAATTGTGGTGTTGTATAAATTGTTGAAATTCCAATAAATATCAAACATGTTGATGTAAAAATTCCAATTATATCATATGTAAATAGAAATACATTTCCACTCATAACTGCATATACTATAAAGATGATTGTTGGAAAACGTAGTATAATCAATAATGATGTTAACAATATAATACGTTTAATAACTATTAAATCTCTTTCATTTCGTTTTCGTCGTAAAACTGTACTAGCAATCAGTGATGTTTGAGCTCTCTGATGCATAAATATCGTTATCCATATATATGTTGTTGTAATACATATTATTGGAATAATATATAAAAGAAGAATATGATAGATTTCTGCACGGATATTTGTATAAGGAATAATACAATATTGTTCTGTTGGTAAACGAGAATACCAATGGAAAAAAATTGTTGGCACAAGAAAACCTAATACCAATAGCCATTGAATAATAATCAATATAATGTATAAAGAATGAGATACCAGATATTTCTTTTTATAGAAAACTATTCTACATAAACGATAAAATGCTTGTATAGAATAACTATAATACATTGAACATTCAAATATATCATAGAATAGACCAAAGGCATAACAAAATACAATATTTTTGGTTAAAAAATCATTAAATAATTTTGAACCAATCATTACACACATTGTAAGACATATTAATAATGCAGCAAAGCAGCTATTACATGTCAATAAGAAAGATATGTCTCGTATTTCTCGACAACTGTTATAAATCATATAGAAAATCAATAAAAATATGATAATAGATAAGTAAATTAAACACCAATTAAATATGGCGAGTATTGTTGATATTGTTAACATTTCATCAAATCACTTGAAAATAAATTTAAGGATTTTGTATAATACACGATAATGGTTTGAAATGAAGGTTTAAGAAATAATTGAACTAAAAGAAAATTAAAATGAAAACTTTCACTCAAGTTTCTGTAAAATAAACTAGTCATATGGAAAAAAATTCAAACTGTTAGAAATAACAGATCTGAATAAATAGAATAAAACGAATGTTTTATTTCGGAAAAATTTATAAGAAAAAGTGCTGCATATAGTTCGAGATTTTTTTGAACTAAAATTCGTATCTGGTTATTTGTGAAGCTACAATTGTTTTCAAGATCATCTATGATAAATTTGTTTTTCTTTTAAAGTGAACAGTCAGATTTAAAAAAAAGAACAGCAGACATTGGTAGTTTAATTGGTAGAAAATAAAGCTTGTTAGAGTAGCTCCTTCGAGAATAAAAGGTCAAACTCATGTATGTCTTTTAGCTTCATTAAACTTATTTAAGATTCACGAAGTAAAAAATATCTTGTAGACTACAGTTGTTCTCCAATATAAGCTATTATCAAAGCAAGAATCTCTCGTTTTACAAGGTTTTGAGCAGAATTCTTTTTAACGGACGTCCTATATTTTTTGGCATTGTTGCTATTTGCTCGTGGTTTCATTTTATTTTTCGTAATTTAGTATGATTGTTTTTCTAATCATTAATTTAACTGACATTATCATATATGACTGTTGTAATACATACTGAGTTTACAACAAGTATCAAAGGACTATTATCTATCTCGACCAACTCACAAGTACTGATGTTGTTTATATATATATCAAAGTTATAATATAATCAAAATATATATTCTATGGTGATCATATGAGAACTGTTGCACATCGATACATTACCCCTCATCATTATTGACATCTTGAATATAAATTTTTATCTAGATCATTAATCAAAAACTCAATCATGTAAAACATTCAAAAAATGAATTCTAACTATTCAAGTTGAGAGGAAAACTTTGAAATATTCGAGATTTTTATAGAATAGCGAACACTATGTTGTTCTTTATTAAATTACTCATGTCTGTAATGGAGAAGAAGAGTCTGAAAATCTCAGTTTAAAACTTACATTTATTATTTCTTTTGAACATATACGTGTGTTTCATATAAAACTAGATATTTTTATTATGTATAACTAAGTTTTCATATATATATATATATATCAAAATTAGATTTTACTTATGAAAATACATTCAGAAAATGAAGATTCTCTTCTAAAATTCTGTTTTTGATTTTTACTCTAATTATAATGTAGAGGATTTTCACAGAGAAAAAGTCAAAACATACTTATATATTAAATAGTTTTGCCGTAGACCAATTTTTGTTGAACATAAGTCCATCTAAGATCCGACATTGAACTATTCTAGTGTCGAATCAAGAAAGCTGTTCATATTAGAACTTAAACAAGCCTCTGAATTCGACATTTTTCTGTGGACTGTTTCAAGTTTTTTGGCGCTGTGTTCTCAATTTGAGCATGGACTATTTCAATTTCAAATCCACAATTCATCTAAGCCTATTTTACATTGACCTACGATAGACAGTGGCTTCCATAAATATTTGACCAGGTTTATTTTCATTCTTTTTTGACTATCGTACACGATAACAAAGATCTAAATAAAGATTTGAATAGAAAACTTCATGTCCAACAAGAATTCTCAAAGGTGAAGTCTGACAAACCAAAATCCATGCATTTCAATTGATAAACTTTGCAAATAGAATTCTATGACAGAGCAAACAACTCTGTACAAAATAAAACACCCTTCACTTATCTATACGATGTTTTTTGACGATTTTCAATGACTGTTTATTTGATGAAATTGCTCAAATAGTTGCATAGATATATTAACAAAACAACTTCTTAGAAGTTTTTTTTTATATCTTATTATAAATCTTACTAAACAATCAAAATCTAATTCAGTATATGATTTTAAGAACATTCTATTTGTCACCAAATCATTGTTTTTGGTATTGATATTGTGCTTGTTTTGTCTTTCATTGTCGAAATAACGGAGAAGTAAATCTACTCATATCCTAGCGCTAAATAGAGCAAAAAGACTTTGATACTAATTAGTATTTATTGAGAGTAACGCACCTTAAGATCTTTTTTTTTACAGATATTACAAATGAACTGTATATGGTTTCTGAATGAAAAGACATTCTAGAAGACTCCAGGTATTCTAATGGCACAAAAACTTGATATATGACGGCGCATGCTTACTGATAATAATGAACGATGAAAATGATGCTATTTTAGAAATAATTATAAATTTTATTCAATCTAATTTATTTTTCTATAGAACGCAGTAACACTTACTTTCCTTCTGTGATCCACGAAATTACATTTTCATATATTTCAAGGATCAGATTCGATATTGAGTAATGTTGAAAATAAATTACCAGTAATTTTTCACTACTAACAACATCAATTCACATTTATTTTTAATTTAATTTATGCATTAATGGAATTATCAGTAATTTATAATGTATAAAACTATAAGTAAAATCGAATAAATCATTCTATTTCTTTTTGACACTATATCCCGTGCCGATATTGATATCACGTCACGCTGACTTCTCTCTCTTTACATCCGTCTCTGACTCTTTCCTACATAAGCATGTATTCAATGTGCAATAGTCACATTCCGGAGATGTGAAGTGGCTGATGAACATCATCACCGACAGTAGCAGTAAGTTGCTTCTTCAGTTTATCGTGACATTGTTTTTCATGGTGGATGGATATTATCTTGAGGACCATCAAAATATTTTTGAAGAAGTTCACTTTTTAACATAAAATTATTTCACCGACAGTGTTCTACGAGACTAATAAAAGGATAATAATAAGAAAAATTGTTATGAAATCTATAAGAGACGAAATAACGTACTTTTGCTTTATTTTTGGATAAAAAAGAAACTGTGAATCTCTACTTTCGGGTTATAGAAATTCACTCGAAACGAAATATTCTTAAACTTTCCAATTTAAAATAAGAAAAACATTGAAGAGAAGATAATTAGCATCGCCTATGCTCTTTCACTATTACAATATTGAGGACAGGATTGTTTTGAAAACTTTTACAAAACAGAAAAATTTGCATCGGATTTATTGTGGAGCACTCAGAAAAAATTGGCAAAGTTGTATCGTTAATTATAATATAAGCTGCCTGAAAAGGGTGTGGGTGTGGGTGTGCGGTGTGGGTGTGGGTGTGGGTGGGTGTCGGTGTGGGTGTGGGTGTGGGTGGGTGGGTGTGGCTGTGGCTGTGGGTGCGTCTGAAGAAAACAACAACACTCACACCCACACCCCACCCACATCCACAGCCACAGCCACATCCCCCCCCCCCCCACACCCACACCCACACCTCCCCTCCCACCCACACCCACCCCGCTGTGGAATCTCTTTTATTTCCACTTAAATATTGGTAGAGAATTTTATTTATTTACTTAATCATTCTGATTTCTTCATCTCTATAGTTATACATTTATCCCTGTGCTTCCATTTGATTTTATTGAAGTACTTGATGCACCAACACCTTTTATTATTGGTGTTCATTCGGATCAATAACTACAAGCATTAGCTAATGTATATAGATTTCCATTTTCTTCATTTTCTATTTCTATATTTATTTAGTTCGATGGTTTATGGATTGATTTAGATGATGCTAATGTTCATTTAACTGAAAATGTTAAATTCGCTCCAATGCCTGAAAAATCATATAATCGAATTTTATCTTTATTATTTCAAGTAAAGATTTCTTATTAATATACTTAAAGTCATGTTTTTTTTGTGGAGTTTAGATTTTGAAATCTAATATTCATGCAGCTGATTTAGCATTTTCATTAACTGGACGAATGCATTTAAGAACTGATAGTGAAAGTCAAATTGCTGCTGATTATCCAAAATATAAAGATGAATCAAATAAAGATGGGGTGTGGGTGTGGGTTGGTTTTCGCTTCTTCAATAACCACACCCGTACCCACACCCACACCCTATGTCTCGTTGTGACTAGTCCACAAAAAAGAAAACAAACAATAGATTTGAACCTTTAACGAGAGAATATTCGGCATCTGACGAACATTGTGTAGTCATATAACAGTGCCGCCTTACACGCGCATTTTCAACAACAAACAATCTCATGAAAATGATTTTATTCCTGTTAGAAACATGTTTTTTATGTTATTGACATATTGACATACAGCATGTTACTACAGGAGCGCAGAAAAGTATCGAAGTATGATTAAATCTCAATGAAAAAAAAACTTTTTGCTGAACTAAAGACCATTAATCTTTGGCTCGAATGATTGGCGAACGATTTCTAGCGGTAAATATTTATGTTGCTAATGTTACTCTCAATGATCCAATTACCATCTTTCATTTTTCTCCAAAAATTGCAAATTAATCATATTTAGTTCTTCTTTTCTGCATGTGTTCGATCGCTGTCACGGATTCGGAAAACAGTTTCGTAGTCAGAAAATGCTAATCAAAGCTACCCATTGGCAATTCACCGCGTGAGAATTCTATTCATAACTTGGATATCTGTCAAAATATGATCAACTTGCAGTCGAAATCGAATATTGAACGAGGAAACTGCTTTAAGTGACACGTATTAACAAAGCACTGTCGCTTATTTTTGTGTCTGTCTTATGAAAATACTGATTCTAGAATTATTATCAAAAGCCTCTTCTGGAAATTTTTATTGTTTCAGTCAATCATGTTCTATCATTATAAAATAATTCTTGTCAACCTCTTAAACAAATGTCATTTTATTTTTATAAGTACATGTATATCGAGAAAATGATTATAGTTTATTAATAATGTAATTCATAGGTATAATTATTCTTGGAACTAGTAGATTCA